>VZRW01011045.1:130548-167215 GCA_013398125.1 Aegotheles bennettii
CCACTGGAGACGGAGCATACGGTGCCTTCCGGACGATGCTCCTTTGCAGTAGCCACAAAAGACCAGGAGCAAAACCGACAGAGATCCTGGTTTCAAAGCAGCGGGAGAAGGGGAGACACCAATATTTTCCTTTGCCTTGACCTCGCAGAAGCTGCCCTCGCCTCGCTGCCAAGGGAAAGCCCCACCACCCAACCACCCCAAACTGTTTTAGCATGTGCGTGCTTTACATTAACAATTCACAGTTGGCTCTATAGATATTTAAATAGGCACACTATGAAGCTTGTGCCTATTCAGATATATGCCCCTAGCAGGGGTGCTGGCTTCTCTTATTTTCTTTGGCTGTGGTCTTGAAGAGAAGAAAGCAAAGACAGAGGAAGAGCGTGTACACGTGTGGTTCCCAAGAAAGTGCATCTTTCTTACATCCCTGTGTAGGTAAAACACACCATCCTTCCCAAGTACTACAGGTAAATCCGATCTTAGGAAGACTGATGTCCTAGGCAGTGATTTTCAGAGCGTTTCCTTTTCCTCCAGCAAAAGCCAAAGGGAAAAGGTTAGCAAGCGCTCAAAGAGAGAGCAAGTCACCATGTGGGAGCTGTACTTCACAAACTGGCTGGATTCAACACACCCAAGGTAGTCATAGTCTCTGCAGATACATTCAACATCTCTTTTTTTTCTTTTTTTTTCCCATAAAATGCAGTCCTAGCCACCCTAATGGCTTCACATTCACATTTTCAGGGCATTCACATTTTTAGGATCCTTGCTGTTCAGCACAGGTGGCTAGTCATGAAGTTTGGTGTGTATTTACGCAGAAAAAGCAAGACAAACCTCTGGTGCTGCTTATCTTCATGCCCAGTCTCCACTCTCCTTTGCTAGACTCATAGTCATGTCTTTCCTGTTTCATGTTTTTTTCCACCACTTCCCTTTCAACCACTGACCTTAAGCTCCCACCCAATTTTCTTTCCACAGTTGTTATCCTGTCTCCCATTCTCTCTACCTGCATCCCTGCCCTCTCCTCTTTACTGAACAGTATTTTGTGCCTCCATCCCTCTGCTTCTTCAGGGGGGTTTGTTTCAGTCCTCTTGTGCATTGGTGCCCATGTTCTGTGGCTGGAGTTTTATCCTATTGCCATCCTGATCCATGTGAGAAGGCTGAAGTCAGAAAGTGGAGTCTTTTATCAGGATTTCTATGAAAGATTCATGCCTGAGGAGCCCTATGCATTGCCTTGTACCTGCACCCTGGTTTTAGCCTTCCCTGCACAGTAGCTGGTGCAACACTTGTTCCCATCAGCAGAATATGATTATGCTTTAGGCAATGAACTATGGGGAAAAGCATTCCTCGTGCCCCTGTAGATCTTGTTTGCAGGGTTCCCAACTTGCCTGTGAGAGCAGATCTGGTGAAAGTCAGGGTCTGCTGGAGCCTTACTGCTGCTCTGGGGAAACCCTGTGTGTTCAGATCGGGGTTTGGAGAGGGCAAGAAAGAAGCAGCACCAAGGGGTGGTGAAAAACCGTTTCAACTTAACTTGCTTATGCAGTGCCTTCAGAGGATTGTTCTTCAAAAACAGCACTCGGATATTTTACAGCTGGTTTGATGACTGATCTCCTGGGAGTAGGACTCCAGTGGTGGCAACGTCTCACCAGAGGTTTGGGTGGAGCAGCTGTGGGCTAGTGGCGCTGCCACTGACGGAAAAGCTGGGGTCAGCATGCTCCCAAGCTCAGGCAGACGCTAGCTACAGCAGAGCCAGTTTCTGGCAAGAACTTGGCACTGTGTTGGAGAAGAAGCAGTGCAGACCGTGAGCCAAGAGGAGGAAGTTAAAAGCAGATGAGATCTTTGTGGGTTTGCAGTAACCGGTGTCTGACAGGAAGAGCGAGTTCATGACAGCATAAAGGAAAGAAAAAAAGGAGGAGGGCAGTTGTGAAAAATCCATATTGATCACTCAGTAAGTAAAGAGTTGATTCCAGAAGAAAAACAATGTATTGGTTGCAAGAAGAAAAATCAGACTATTTCTGTAGCTCTCTCTGAAACTGAAGTTTTGCTTCTCTATTACTGCTAATCTTTTAGGACTTTAAACAACACCTTGTCCTCTGCTGTTTTGAAATTTTACAAGTTCCATGGTTATTGATTCAAATGTTAATAGTTTGTACTCACCAAAATACCACACAAATGGATTAATCACAAAAGAACTTTCTCTAATAAAAAACTTTGTTGTAGCTGGAGGCAAAGAGATGAGTTAGTTCTCAGTGCGGCAGAGAGAGGGGGGGATGCTGAGAGGGCTTGGGAGGTAGGGAAAGTCTTAGCACTGGTTGTGGAAGTCAATCAAGCAGAAAGATCCAGGTAGCGTCATCCACTGCCTGGGGTATCTTCTTGGACAGGCAGAACATCTTCTGCATCTTCATCCTGCTCCTCTCCTCCACAGACAGGGGTCACAAAATTTCCACAGCCACCTGCTCTCACCGCAGTCTGATCATCCCCTGGTGTGTCTCAGAGTTTCCTTTCTCCACAAACCATTGCTCTCCAGATTCTTTGGTTCCCTGTGTCCCCTGCATACCTTTCCTTTCCTTTTTCCTTCCTGCTTCTTCAGTAACTTCCTGAGCTACTTCTGAATTTTCCGGTTTGCATTGCCATCTCCAGCCTTGCAACTTGTTTCCCCCTCACCTTACCTATGTTCCAGTATGGCTTAGCAAAGCAATGAGAAATTCCTGCCTTACACCCCCTTTCTCTCTTCGCTTCTGGTGCATTTGCTGTTCTTCCTATCACTGAAGCTCATAAATGCAGTTCAGCCTTTGCCACACACCCAGATGATCAGCAAATCCTGCCTGTCCATCTCTTCTACATGACACTTTTTCTCTTCCATCTCTGTCTAGGAGGAATTGTATTTTGGGTATAAGGGTGATGGTGATTCAGATAACACTCTCTCCTGTTAGAGAGGAAGACCTCCTTCCCATCAAAGGGAGGGAATCAAAGCAGAGCTTTCCTCAGTTAAGCCTGATCTAATGCACCTGGAGAAATTTTGGAAATTCTTGGGAAGCTCTTCAGAGTCCCATTCACATTCCTCGTGATTAGTAGAAGATTATGGGAAGTTTTTGCATGGATATAACTGTCAAGAAAGTAAGCAGGCAGCACCCTTCCACGACCAGTTGTCATGCTGACATTTAAGAAGGCAACCCATAAAATTATCACTATAGCCTCAGAGGCTCATCTTCTCGCCCAGAAGTTAGGGAGGAGACTGTGACAAACAGACTTTGGGAGCGTTCGGAGCTGTCGGAGTTTCGGGGCTGCTCCTTTCCTGGGGCCGCTGTCGGGAGGGACTCGAGGCGGGTCCGTGCGGCTCCGCAGCAGCGGGCGGGTCACGCAGCCGCTCGGGTGCGTGGAGTCGCCTCTCGCGTGCCCTCGATGACAGCGGCGAGACAGCGCGGTGTGGTAGCAGTGGAACCGATGAGCGAACAGTAGAAACCAGAAGGACACAGCAGCAGGTGGCTTTAGCACGTGGGAAAACGAAGTTTCTGTTTCCACGTGCCGCAGCGGATGGTTTTAGCTATTTGGGGAGGTATTGGGGTGGAAATCCTCTCTGCTGCTCGCCAGGCTAAGCAGGAGGTGAGCAGAGACGCTGCCCTTGGCCCCTGGTTGCGTCCCCATGTCCATTTCACCAGTGCCAGTGGGGCAGGCGGGTGGCGAAGCCCAGCGCCGGAGCCCCTGACTGTTGCTCTCGGTTCCAGCAGAGCCGGGGCCAGCCCCCTCCCTCAGCCCTGCCCAGCCTCCCTGCCCGTGTGCCGCGGCGGGAGCGGCAGCCGGGAGTTACTTTTGCCTCCAGAAGCTGTAGGAGGGAGTGGATTTCTCCTTTGGGGCACAGACTTTGCCGGAGACAGCCATCGCTTTATCACCTGTAGCCCAGGGGTGACACGGGGAGGTGGCTCACAAGCTCGGGCTGGCGACGAGCCGGGGGGGCAGGGGCAGAAGCCAGGGGCTCCTCCTGAGCGCGACAGGGGTCGGCGGGACACACGCAAAGGAGCTGGAGGGCTGCGGCTGTGGGTCTGCCCCGGGCGAGCAGGGATCCCGGCAGGGCGGGAGCCACCCGGGAGCTCGCAGGGACGCGGGGCTCCCTCCCCCTGAGTGCTCTACGGGACAGCGGAGAACGGGCAAGAAAACTGACGGTGCTGCAGGAAAATTCACCCAGACCGATCCCCAAAAGGGAGCAGACTCCTACAGAAGCTGGAGAGGTTTTTTTCGAGTCCTTGTGATATGTATAATCTTCCCATCCAGTAAACACCTGAGTAACTTTGTGCTCATGAGCCATCCCAGTTGCACCTCTGGAACCACGCAGTAAAAAAGTGCGCAAACTTTGCTGTGATGTTACTAAAGGGGAACTCCTGTACTCAAATCACCTGCAAGCAACAAGTATGTTTCCAAACTTGTGAATGTAGCAACAGCACCTTCACAGTACTCAAACAACACTCCGGGACATTTCTGCTCTTCTTCATCCTTCTGCCAAAATATCAACACGGGGGATGAGCTTTATGTATGTAAAAATGCACACCTTACAAAGGGGATATCTTTAATGCATGTAGTGGCAGCAGTTTGCTTAACATCACACAATACAGTGGCTGAAGAGGGTGCAGAAACCACGGAGCAAAACAGTGTCTCAACTCGGGAGACAAAGCACAGAGGTGGGAAGCCATTAGACCTGTTCTGCTCATCCTCTGCTAGCCCAGTCCAGCTCACCCTCAGGGTAACACAGGCTATCTGCTGAGAATGGCTGACCCTCACCAGTTTTGTTGAAAAATAAGAACATAAATAAATACCACACTCTGTTTCGCCACACTTCCCAGTATTCCTCACTACTATTACTGTAATGAGTCAGAAGAATCTGCAGTTGTCTCCAGGAAGTGAGTGGTGGGATACATTCCTGCCCATCCTCCTCCTTTCTCTTTGCAGCACCTCTGTTTCAGCAGACTTAACTGTTGTCGCAGGGTTTTACAGAAACTGCACGTATTCCAGGAGATAGGGAGAGAAAGGGAGACACCATGAACATTTCCTTAAAGAACAGGTATCACCAGATGTTCCGGTCAAGAAAAGACAAAGATACATTTTAAAAGATCAGAGAAGTTGAATCCAGGCTGGAGCAGAGTTTGGTCCTACTTGGACAGGAAAAAGCTGGAATCTTGTCCCTGGTGACATGGAGTGCCGGACAGTAACTCAAATCACAGCCATGCTCCCACACTCACTCTTGCCCTCTCCCGCCTGGAAGGATGAGTCCCAATTGTTACAGATGGTCATTGGGTTTCTGACCACCGGGCAGGGGAAAGGAGCTGCTGTTTTGCTGCCCACATCACAGTGGAGCATTAAGAAATGTGTTTGTGACATATGTCACTAAAGGATGTTTTAGCTGGACCCAGCCCAGAGGGGCTGGCAGCAAAGCCTGGGGGTGCCCGGGTGTGGGGTATAAGCCCCCTGAGCTCGCCCCCCGTGCAGGCTGGCTGCCAGCACTCTGCTGCAGCGTGGCCATGCCTCGGCCGAAGGCTCCACTGACTCTTCCTGGTGGGTGCCATACAGAAATATGTCTATCAATTTGAAATGAAAAGAAAAAGGTAGCAGGCTGGAAGGTGTGGAGAGGCAATGTGTGGGAAGGCAGGGGTTAAGCAAGGAGGGAAGGAGGCTGGGTGGCAGGAGACAGAAGCAGACATAGATGGTGAGGTGGGTTTTCATCTGTTGTCCCTTGCCTGGGGACTTTCACAAGGAGCAAAGTCCTTGTTTTATTCATTCATTTCTGGACTCCACCAGCCATGTAAAAATAAATACAAATCAGGCACACAAGTAGCACCTTCTTCCCCACAAGGCTCAAACAACAAAATATGATGGCCACAGATTAAGCTTTGTAAACACTTCCCCTCCCCACAACCCACACAATACCAGTTACTCCCAGTCCTGCCTGCCCAGGCAGCCACTGGAGCAGCTGGGCTCACAGCACTGTCAGGTCAGTGGGTTTCAGAGCTACTCCAGAGCAGGGGTGGGAGCTGCTGAGTTCCTGGTGGGCCCAGGGCTGCAGCTCTTACTCCCTCTTCCCCTGTGGGCAATGGGGCAAAAGGTGGGGGTCCTCAGGGAGCTCCCAATGTGCTTCAAGCTTGGAAACCTTAGCTTTTTGCTAAGGGAGCAGAAAAATGAGTGTTTTGTCTTTCCCAAGGCTGCAGAGGACAGGAGCTCCCGAGGTCTTGCCCACAGCAGCAAGAGCAGCCCCCCAGCTTGGAAGGGGGGATGGCTGCAGCCTGGGGAGCTCCACTCAGCAGTGTGTGGCTGAGTTGGGCTGTTAACAGGGGGGAAGCAAAACTGAGCCCATCTGCAGGTGCTACCAGTGGGAGGTTGGTGGGATAGACTGTATGGCCAGCCTCTGGACTGGGCTGAGCAACTGCTTTTTGATTAACCCAGGGATATCACTATCTAGAGTGACCCTGAGTCCTGTAACAAAGATCCCAGGCTTCTCTGGCTTTGGAGAGCTAAACTAACTGTGCAGCATGATCAAAGATGCACTAAAGCCCAGAAGTTTGAGGGAATATCAAAACACAGATTCTTTAATATTTTTAATGTGCTGGTGTCCTAGCATGGATTTCCAACTGCTCTGCAACGTGCAGCTTGCAGGCACTACACAGGTCCTCAGCAAGGATTGCCTCTCCCCACCAGCACTGAGGTGGGGACGTCAGGGGCAGGGTGGCATAAGCATGGGCTGTGGAATGGGGCTCAGCCCCTTCCCTGGTCTGCAGCAAGCTGTCTGTTCCTTTGTTGTCTGCATCCATGTGAGGAAGAAAACACTTGGTGTTTTAGTTCCAGAACTGGACTCTGAAAACACATCCTCTCCTGCAACGTCTGCTTGGGACCGAGTAGACCAATCCTTAGGGATGTCCCTGTGCAGGTGTGGCCACTCTTACATACTCTGCATGTCAGTTCTGGTACAGACTTTATAAACTTATTTATAGGCTTATATAAAGTTGTTTTATCATCTTTCACAGATCCTCTTGTAAATCACCCACTGTCTTCCAGAGTTGGAACAGACCAAATTCAAAAAATGATGGAAAAAGAGTATTCATTAACCTCATCTTTATACATGGAAAACTGAGATTAAATATTCTGTCCAAGGTTACCTGCATAGGCTGAGATAGGAACCAAATCCAGACCTCCTACATTCCCACACAGATTGACTTTATCCCAGCACAAACTTTCCTTCCCAGGGACTATTCTCATCTATATCAGTATCTAGTCCAGCTGCTAACTCCTGTAAGGTTTTGTCTTTTTACATTTTGAAGACCCATTGTTGTTTCTTTCCTACGAAAGCCTCAGACAGGTTGCTGCAAGGGTTTCTTTCTAGCCTTCATTAGATGGAAATTAAACACAATGTATACAAGACTGTCTGGAAAGTTTTTTAATTAAAGGATGTTTTATTCTGAAACAAGAAAAAATCCCTACAATTTATGTTGCACTGTGAGTGAGCCCAGTGCTAGATTTGTGGGGTTTAGTGAAGCTTTGCTCTTGCTATCTTTTCCCTCAAGTGCTAGCAGCTAATGTGATGGTACCAAACACCCCTGGGAGAGTCAGCCGCACTGGAGCGAGGGCCGAGGCCAACCCAGCCATGCAGCGACAGCCACGGTTACTCATGCTGCCATCGCTGCTCAAGCAGAAGATACTGCATCAACCACTTTAATTACTACTTAGACTTGATGCAAACTTACGAAGGACACCTTGACACAAGCAAGAAGCTTGTCTTCAGCTTGGCAAATAACTTCCTTACCTCCTCTAAAGAGATAGCAGGCCTGCTAGATGTTCCTATGGACATGGTCCCCTGGGACAAGGCTGGCATCTTCACTGTTCAGATACCCACTGATACATGAGGAGGAAGGGCTTTGAAACATGAAATGCAGGTCAGGACCTGTTTTCTCTGATTTTTCTTCCTCTCTCTTCTGTTTGAGGAGAACAGAGCATTTGGTGTACTATCCCCGTGCAGTGTAGGAAGAAGAAAGGCAGTGATAACAAAGGGTGCCAAGCAGCAACCCTGTACCAGGCTTGGGGCAGCGACCAGGGAAATCAGTGTCCTGCTAATAGGAAGCATGACTACCTGTAATTAACCTTCCTCTGTAGTGAATTAATTGCTCTGAATGAAGAAAAACTGTTAGAGGTGTTCATGCCTTGTGGAATTACACAAATAACTCAGTCACGCTGAAGATGTATTTGATGCACTGTTAAAATCAGGGGTAGGGTGGATCTGTTTGTTTGGGTTTTTTTAAGAGACCAGCTTCTGAGCATTTACTACATAATATTGTTCAAGCCACAACCTAGAAATCTAAACTAGCAGTTTCCCATGGAAGAGAGAATCCTCAACTGGGAGAAATTTAGCTGCAAAGTAACCATGGGATTTGGCATCTGGGATTTTTCACTGTGAAACAGATCACCTTTCTGTTCTCTAGGTCTTGCTCCTATGCCCAGTCCTGCACTGAATCCAGTAGCTTGGAGAAAGGGAAAAACTTGCTATCTAGAACAAGGAGCAGAAAAGAAATAGGAGCATTAGGAAAGCACGTTAGACTGTGAAAGTTGACAAGTAGGAGACAGCAGCTGCTGACAAAGCCCTCTGTTCTGTTGCCATCCTTCCAGAGTCTGGATCATGCCAAAATATCCCAGCAGTGCATGTGAGACAGCCAACCACCAGTTGAATGTTCCCTGGTGAAGGCACTTCATCTGTTGTGAGATTAGAAACTACTCAGTATTTGTGAAGATCTGCATTGCCAGTGTAGTGGAATCACGTATTATCAACAGGGATTTAGTTACCAACATACAGTGGTTCTTCTTTCCTGCACTGATAGCAGAGACACTGCAAGCTATTAAAGCCCAATAAACACGAGTTACCTTTAGCCATTCCTCAGGTTCTCTTTATCTCCATGAGTTTACAAGGTTTCTACTATGAGACAAGTGACATCCAGCTTAATTATTGAAAAAGTACTGTAAAAAAGCATCTCTCTCATAACCTTGGATCCACAAACCAAACCAGTAAAAAATTGGCTAGTAATCATCATGCTGAGAACAGGAGCAAAAATGGAGCCATCAAAAAGAGGGACCCAAACACCTCCTGGTTCCTCTATCTAGAGATTTGCAAGACATTTCTAGACAGCACTGATCCATTGTTTAACCCCAGTTTGTATGTGTTTGGGTTTTTGTTTTGTTTTGTTTTTTAATTGAAAGCAAATATAAAGACCTATGCAAGCTCTGTGATACACCTACATGCAACTTCAGGAGCTCTCTGTCAGTACTTTCCTTTGGGGTAAGATACTGACTGAAGCATCTGGGAAGGTTATCTTGTACCTGTGCTGCTTATGCTACATTCCATGTATCATGGGGCTGGGTTGGCTTCAGCCTATAAGTTTTGGCAGATCCTATATTACCAAAGTTGAAATGCTGTGAATAGAATATGCATCCTAGTCCTAATGCAGTACTGGGAGGAGGATGAGGGTAGAGTCACAGATCCAGCTGGTGGAACAGTTACATCAATATTGGTTCTTGGAGACCAGGATTCTTGATCCCTAATGTATCAGGCACCTTCACAGTCGGAAAGTGCCACCAAAAACAAAAGGAATTATTTTTTTTAAAAAAAGGGACAGAGAAATAACTGCTGTTTGGGTTCAAAAAGTAATCTTACAGAAAGCACTGTTAACCTTTTCCCACAGTGGGAAACTTTCCATCGTAGCTGCTTGTTCTTCAAGAACCAATTTAAAGAAAAGTTTGCAGATCTTAGTTAAGAAACAAATTCTTGAATGTTTTGCCAAATAAATTTGGTCGTTAATTTGAATGTGAGATACCTGCTATGAGATACCATAGATGTAACCCTCAGTTGCTACCACAATGGCTAAGAAATCATTCTGTGTAAGGTGGTCTCATGAAAATTCAAAACCAAACCTGCTTCAGCAGCTCATATCCTTTTCTAGGCCACTCATGCATCTGCCAATTTTTTAAATGAATGTTTAATCTTGTATATCTAAAGCAGTAGAAGGAAGAGTATTAAAGCTTATTTGTTCCAGTCTAATAATGAGTTTAATGCAAACTGAGGAAGTAACACATACTACTATGTCTAGACATACTACTGACCTATTTAGCGGAAACTCTGCTTTTCACCTAAACTTGATCAAAGTATTGTATTTACAGCTCTGTATGAGGTAAGACATTCCTCTGCTGAACCTAACAGTCCTTACCTGCCCATAGACAGAGGCAGTCCCACCTAAAATACTCTATGCAGAAGTAAAATGTAGGCAATGCAAGAAACCATGTCTACAGATACTGCAGGGTGGCTTGAGTCAGCATTTTGTGTTCTCCTTTACACTGCTGTTTAATAGACAAGGGTGCTGACTGTGCGCATGAGGAAAATTTGCTCACATTTGCCCAACCAAAAATAAGTTGCTTTTGTAGGAAGCAATAGAAAACGTTTAACCCAGATCACCTCCCTCCTCTGGTCCAGAGAATTCACATTAGTTCTACAGGACTGCAGCAGCTGAACAGAGTAGACCGTCAGCAAGTGGGGGGCTGGTGGTTTAAGTATGCTTAACTTCTTCCTTTGCCAAGCCACGCATCAGAAGGTGCTTTTCCACATAGCGTTCTTCTGCTGATTGGGTCACACCTCTTCCACATCATGCAGCACCACAGCCAAACGCTTTGGTAAGTATTGCGAGACCGAAGCATAATGTCGTTACAGATTTGAAGTATAGTGGTATAGGACAGATGACAAAAGGATAGCCTTAACAAACTTCACCTTATGCACATCTTTTTTATACATACACACACACACACACACTCATAAGTTATTTTGACTCAACATGTGAACCAGTACATCTCTAGCTGTTGTCATTGGCTGCGAATTTTCCATCACACACAGTCCGAGCCTGTGTAGCAGCTGTTGCAAACTTCTTGTGGCCACTTCTTTGAAGCATCTGGGAACACAGTATATTTAAGAGCAAGTATTATCCTGCATTTTAGATTCTAAGCCTAGAACTGGGGCTCTACAAAAACCCAGATTAACTGTCAGGTTTGTCTAGATTCAGTGTTCAAATCTTCCCTGCAATTCAATTGTGAACTTAAGCTTATTGTGTACTAACACAAAGTAACACTAAATTTTGTTACTTAGGTTGACTTATTTTTCACCTTGTTGTAGAACTTCAGCATACGATCAGAGTTCCGACTATAATTCCTTACCTAGAACTAAAGACAAAATAAAAATTACTACAGAATATGTATCTGCTTAACTAGCTGTGCTCAGAGTGTAAGGGTTACCCGGGCTATTTTCTTGCATCAATAGAACCAGGAGCTTAAGTGTTCCTAAACCCATTCACAACAAAGCAGAGACAAGCTCCCATCCTTGGTCGAATGCAAGTCACAAAAGTTACAGAAAACTGCTAACACAGATCTCTGCCCAACTGATGTCAGTTAAAAAAAACAAAGCCAAAACCCAAACCAAAACATGAATGAGGAAACAGCTAAAAATTATCCTATTTCAGGACTGATTGTTTTAGAAATGGTCACGTAAGTCTAACAGTTATTCTTGTATTACATGCACGTTCAAGTGTGTCCAATGCAATACGAATTCCTGCTTTCACTGGTTCTTCAAACTATCACATCAGTCAACACAAAGCACAAGTGCACCATGCAACACAGTGCTGGTGCCCCTCACAGCTTTATATGGACTCGTGGCAAACACGGTCCTTCAGTTGTCAGGCCTAACTGTTGGAAGAAACAAGTCTCCAAGCTAGGATGGAGACACTCCTTTCCGGCTTTAGCCCCCAGGCAACAGACCAGTTGAATTACTGCTCTCTAGCTATTACAACTCTGTAACCCTTGACAGTTACAGGCCTCAAATACCATAACCTGGCAAGCAGTAGTTGCCGCTCTCTCGCTTCCTGTTATCACAGTTCCCCAAGCCTGAACGCCTCCCCCAACCAGCCCTGCAGCTATTTCCCAAGCTTTTGCATCCAGTTACCTCACTATTTCTGCCCTTAATTTTGAAAGGACAAAACAAAAATTAAGAATACCCACAGTCCCTCATGTTTTTGGTTTACAGAGAACAATCTTCTTAACACTTCCCAGCTTGTCTGGATCACCAGTAAAATCATTAGAATTGAAAAGTTATTTGTTGAACTTCAGTGTTTCAGGTCCTTTACTTTCATTTTATTAAGAGTTTTCAACTATAATTTACAGATACAACATAACAGATAAAAAATACTGAGCAATAATAAGTCAGAACTTGTTTTGTCACCAGTTTCTCCTGGCATAATGTATCAAGGCTGTAAAAGAGTTGGATGTGTTTGTGTTTCTTTTCATTAATTGTAAACAGTTCCTGGCACCAACATTCAGAAATGGTTAACAAATATTAGTTAACAAAACTACATTTCATAGGCTTACCCTCTTAAAATTATGGCAAACTCTTTCCGTGGCATTCCCTGACAATCAGGATGAAATTATTTTTGCCCTGAGGGCTTTGTAGTCCTATTACTTTCACTGTGCCAACATCGACATTCAACTAGCCACATGGCGAGTTACTTCAGAAGGCAAAACTTGCCAGGAATCTAAACAATGTCAACAGTGTTTCTCTGCTTAAACCATCTCACCAGGACTCCAGCAAGTGCCAAAGATGGCACAGGAGAAAGCTGTACTACCCACTCTGCTTAGCCGTCCTCTGTAACTACACGCTGATTCTCAGGGAAGACAAAGCTCCTGAGCAGGCAGGTTAAGTGCACAGCAGTATCAGGTCTTGTTTAACCTACATTCCAAAGTGACACAAAATGCAGAACAAAAGAAAAAAAAAAACACGTCTCAGTGGAATTAATTTTTATTGAAGGGAAAAAAAGGGTTTACATGTAGTTGTAGGGTTTTCCATCCATACTTTCAAAAACTCCAAAAAGGACTGAAAACAAAACTTGCTTTATCATTATTGCAATACCAAGAAGTTGGTGGGTTTTGTTGTTGTTTAAATGAACAGCAAATTATATAACTAATTGCTATGTTCAATAAATATTTTTATTCCTGCACCAATTAAGGGGAAATATTCAAATAAGTACAGTAAAACCCCCAGGATTTTTACAGTTTTAACTTCAAATGTTACCCACTGTGCAGCAATTCAGAAACTTTGACTATAAAACACATCTTTAAATTGAGTGTACAAGGATCTATTTATTTTCCAAGTCAAATACCAAATTTTGCTCTAGCTCAAAGTCTACACTCAAAGCAACTACCTGACCAAATAAAAAAAAAATATCAATCATCTGGTTCATGACTATCTAAGTAAATTTGTCATTACAGAAAAGGCTCAAAGTCATTACTTGTTTATGAAGTAATAGGTAAACATTTTAACAGAAAGATTAACAAATTACTTGGAAATGCAGGTTTATATTAAAGTATCTGAGTGTGTATATTACATATGACATGCAAGCTTTAAAAATATCAATGCTCTCTTCAGATTAGTTAGGAGTCCAACTGTTTTATAAACAAAAGAGGAATGACTTCCAAAACATATCAGCACTTTGGGTTCTCTAATTTTACTTAAGATGTTTTACTACACAAAAACTACAACAATTACAATATTTAAGAGTATTACAATAAGGAGAGATGGAAAACAGGAATACTTCAACTGAAAATATGTATATTCTAAATGAATCAAGGATTTGTAAAAGAGCTGGATGGAGGACAAGGAAGGGAGGGATAGGAGGAAAAGCAGTAGGGAAGATCTGAACTTTGTATTTAAAAATTACGTCCTCAACTGTAACGCCTCTGATCTTCAGTAGCGCCCTGGAAAAAAAAAAGACAACACAATTACTATAAACTACCTGTACACACATCAAGTCAGATTTAGCGTGCCCAGCTTTTTCGCTTTCACACTTAGAATTTCCATTGATCAATTAATACTAGTAACAACGAGGTTTAAGCCAGCCAGATTTTATTTATTCACTTGTATTTACTTACTTGGACTATAGGAACGGGATCTCGATCGTGATCGGTATCGACTATAATAAGGCGATGGTGACCGTCTCCTTTAAAGGAAATTAAAAAAGAAACACAACAACATCCATTATGAAAGAAGCCTTATTCACATCACTTCTACAGAACAGAACCATTTCCTTAGCACTGAAAGACTTGGCCTGCATGAATGATTTCAGCTTTATTTGGCTGTGGCTTACAGTTATTTAACCAATGCTTTTATATTTCTCTACTCGATGTGTTCAAAACTTTAAGATATTTCCAGACACAGGATTTAATAAACTCTCACCAGCCTTGCAAACACATTAAGAGCTTTTACGGATGTCTACAATTCTTGTTGAACAACATTCTCTGAAACTAGATAACTTTCAAAACAGTGAGATGGTTACAAAATGTCAAGCACTAAAAATCCCACAAATAACTCCTTTTTAAACAGCACTGTGTGACAGCTGCCCCTGGTTCTATACACAGCATGGAAAAATTAGTTCCCTTTCTCCCTGTCCACTAGATTCATAGGGCACATGCTCTGCCTCTTTCAGGTAGCAAAATCAACCCCTTGCCCAACTGTTTACTGAACTACATAAACACAGATCATGACTACCTTAATCCCACAAAACCTAACATAATGAGGCTCTAACACACAGCAAGCATGCATGCAGAATCTTACTACAAACCAAACGACTTTTTTTTTGGTCACTTAACTTTTTGTGGGGGGTTTGTTTGTTTTTCCAAAAAAAATCCACTGTTCCTACCGAAATAAAATTAGGTACCTGTATCTGTAGTCGTATTCTTCGTATCTGTCATACCCTCTGTCATACCCCCTGTCATAATATGAGTCACGGCGACGGCCTGCTCCACCACCACCACCGCCTCCACTGCTATTAGAGAGAAAGCAAAAACATTACTTTAGATATTTACTCATCATCTTGATTTCAATTGTTTAAAATGTTGGGGTTTTTTTAAAATGTTCTTGTAAATCAGACACTTAAGATTATGTCATGAAATAACCTAATAATGAAATGCTTAAAAGAAAAACACATTCAAAAAACCTCAGAAAAGCCACCATGGATTTGAGCATAATTCCCATCAAAATCAAAGGCAAATGGGCACCTTAGTATTTCAGTAAGTTTGGAGTGCATTATAAACAAAGATACGTATATGCATATAAACTTATATGCATATAAAGACACAATAGTAGGATTTAATAGTATATGTGAACCACAGTAACACATGCTTTATATAATAAATTTGTGATAAAATACAGTTGGCATAACTCTAAAATTTCCAAAGAAGTGTCTGTAGCTCTGTTTCTTCAACCACACTCCAAACTCCGTTTAAATCAATTTTAGTCCCATTACAGAAAATGAGTGAATTCCTTACTGTGTTGGCCTGCCCATGTAGATGCCTGGGGTGGGCGTATGTGCTCTCTTGGTGATCGAGTAATCCACCCGAATCCTCCTGCCATCCAGCTCCATACCGTTTGCATGCTCCATTGCCTGCAGGAGAGACAAAGAACAGGGACATGAAACCTGCAACCTACTGCTAACTATGGAAGGCTACATACAAAACATGTTTTCACCAGAAAAACAAGCCCTGAACTTGTTTTATTTAGACTGGTTACTAGTGCTGCTAGTGCCCCACTGTGGCGAATGGCTTATCTCTGTCCCCCTGCCTGCCTGCCGGCAGTGTTACAGGACTGGTGCATGAGTAACGTGACACGCAATCCCTTCTTAAGAGAGCACGCTGCTAACCACTAACACAGTCACTGGCCCTAGACTTTGTCTTCTACTCATCAGAAAGGTAAACTGAAAGCCAACGCAGCCTTTTCTGAACAGTGCATCTTTCCCACTGCCGTCTCTGACCCAGAGGGGACGGGCGGATTCAAAAGCTGTGCGAAACAGTGGCTTCCTGTAGGGTGCATATGGCCGGATTACTGCTAGTCGGCTGCCATTTCATGCTCTCCCAGGCTCCTGCCATCTCCCTTACAAGGACCTACTCCAGCAGAGCTTAGTAAAATGGCGGGTTCAGCCTACATGGATACCTAATTACAACCTTCCTCCCCACTCACTCTCACAATAGCAGCTCGCTAAAGCGATACACTGAAGGGTCTGTGCTTGAGAAGCCTGTGCCTTCGGAGCCGCCCGAAACCCGTGCACACACTCACCGGGTGTTCTAGCCCCTGCCTCTCTAGTCTTTAAGAATCAATACAATGGTCTTTTACAAACTCAAAATAATGAAAATAGTTTTTCAAAGCACAGCATACTTTTTGAGAATTACAGTCATGCAATAGTAACTTAAAAAATACCCCAAACAAAACAAACCCCCAAACCCCACAATAAACCCAACACACAAAACCAGAACTATAAGAATTTAATGAACAGTTAATGCTGAACTTAAAAGCTATTAAATTTGCAAAGCAGTTTTTTTTTATCCTTTAATGAGCTGCTCTAGGGTATCTGTAGTTTGTGACACTGAGCACAGCCCTTAGCCCAATGTGCATTATTTTTGTTTTTCATATGTGGAGAAAGACACTTAAAATCTTGAGTTAAAGAACATAATCACTTTGCTATTATTAAACTGTGAGGAACAATACACAACCTCAAAACATGAAGGTGCCTTTAAGCAGAGCATTCTTATTTTTTTTTAATTAATGAACATACAAGTTATACAGACAGAAACAAAAACCTGACACCTATTTGATTTAACTGTGATGTTGCCAAACTGGAAGTGACTGAATTATCACTAGCCTATTTAACTACACTTAGTTTGCGTTTCAATAATGCTGTTTATAGCTATACTATATCGCCACCTAGTGAGTTCTGTTCCCATACAAAAATACAACTACATTTTAGCTAACTGCAAGGCAGAACCAGAGCATTTCAAGTCTTTCAACATACACTGAAGTCCGTTTCGTGAACAAAATGTGATTGGTAGCTTTAGTTTCCTAGCCTTGAGAGTTTCCTTTTTTTAAAAAAAAAAAAGTCCTGTTCCACAAGGATGATCTAAATTAAAATAAATCTGTGCACACATCCTAGGATGTACGTGTGCACAAATCTAAAAATGAAGGCTGCAAATAACTGGCTGAAAAATTAGCTTCATGATGAAAAGTATCTTTCTGGAAATGCAGCAATACACAAGCTATCTTGAAAGGTTAAGGACATCTAAATGTCAAAGTGAAAAGACGTCTTCTGTGTTGTTAGAGTGAATGTGCATTCTCAAATGCTGTTTAAAAGATAGAAGTGTATTTTTCAGACCATCAAATGAAACATTTTTAAGAGAAAATCAAATTGCATTGAGGTTTAAGACACACACTACCCCTTTTAGGAGCCTTTACCTGTCAATAATTCATTTTTATTTCAACCTGGATTTTCTTCCAAATTTCTGAATGTTGTTGAAAGACTTGCAATGGCTCTTGCAAGGTGACACTACACAAGCAAACAGGAGTCCTATAAACATGCACTATTAGTTTTGGTTGCAATTTTTAAGGAAAAATTGACTTTGTAGGCCAGAATACACATTTATACATTTGCAGTCAGAAAACACTGAATGCGAATTGGGAGTGGCAGAGGTAACAATTCAGTCTCAGATTACAGTTTTAAACCTACAGCAGTCTATCCATAATAACAACACTCCTTCAAATTATTATCCGCAAGGTGTTAGGTCGATAAAATGAGCAGTTCCAAAACTACAGGATCATGGCCTCCAGTGGCTCAAAACAGTTGGAAAGAAAACACTGAATTTAACAGATTTCAATTTAATTTTATACTTATTACAGTAAATGGTGGTTTCTACATGTATTAGCATTTAGGTAGAGTACAACAAGTCTGAAAATATAACTTGCATTTGTAAGCATAAACTTACACAGGTGACTGGTATTAGTTAAGCAATCAAAAATTCACTGAAATAAATTATCTTTCAGTCTGGATAATGCCACAAAGGGCATCTTGGACAAGGAAACAATGTGAGAAGTTTCTGCAACCTGCACTGTGGTCACTGAGGGAAGGGCGTGGGTAGGAAGGCAGAGAAGGGAGGGAGAGACCTTGACTTGGCAGAGCTGATGTCACAGACACTTGACATTTCTACTATGGAGTTCAAGATGTCATTTGCATTGTGTAAAAGATTATCAAGCCTTCGTTTCAACTGCATCCAGTTGCTTTGCACTACTCCAATAATGTGACACCACTACAAAGTTAGTGAAGTACAGACTGAATACACCTGAACAGTCAGACATGAGCAATTCATGTGGGGACTAATTCTGAAAACATATTTTCACAATTTAAAAATAACTATGTGCGATACAATCTTTTTTGTTTGCAGTGGGTTTTTTGGTGTTTATTGTTTTTCACTTGAAGTCCTTCCCATATTGTACACTTAATGCCACCAATAAAAACAACATCTCCACTGTATCACAGGTGCAGCATGGCACGAACAGACCTAACGGATTAGCTTTTTTCCCCCCACTATACTGATACCACTAGTTCAGGTCTGGATTTAACAGGGACATCTGAAAACACATTCTGAAAAAAAACCTAAAAATCTGATGGGCTGAAAAAAGAAATTATGAAACCCAGCTTTTTACACTTACTGCAGTCTCCAAGTTGAATTCAAGTGTCGATTTCACCTCTGAACAACAGTCAGGCTTTGTTTTTTAAACTATTATTAGAATATTGTCAATGATAATTTTTAATATAGAAATTTCTGAGCTTAAACATCTATTGATTAAAGCATACTTTAAAGTTTCAGATTCAAGAAATACAGGATTTTGGAGAACCAGAATGAGTAACTGGATATGTTTCTGCAAGTATGAACAGTTTCATGGTATTTCAGTCTTCAGAAGTCTGTAATTTGTAATTCCATACATTTGAGACTTTCTTGTATTCTGTTCTGGTATACCAAGGGTCCCTTTTGATACCACAAACAATACTTAAAAGCTTCAACAAGCTATGGGAGAAATTTCAGTCAATAAAAATGCTTCTAAGTCGGTCTGCTTGTACCACAGATTAAATGCCTTGCAAACTAAAATGAGAAACCCCGTTATTATTCTGTTCTTTGGCAACTGAATTACATTAATAGTTCAGGTTGCCTGTATAAAGTTTGTCTTGATTGCTAACAAACACTACTTTAGAAAACTGTTCTGAAAGATGGTCAAAACTATGAAGAGCATGTAACTAGTATTAGAAAACAAGAAAATTCCATATTGCCAACAGCTGCTGTGGCTAATGCTTCTCAGGCAAGTTCTTGCTACAGACACATAGTACATGACAGTAGCCTCAGCTTGAACAACTGAAACGTCATATTCTGAGTTACTGAAAAACTGGATAGTAGCATATGAAATCCCTGGTAACTGTAGTAAGAATCACATCCCTAGAACAGCCAGCAGTTTTTACTCATAATCCTCTCAACTTACTGTTAACCCTGAGATAATCAATCTACTCTTCAACTTTTTTTTTCCTCCCTCATCCCAATACACTGAAGTTTGTGTTCCTGTAAACATAGGAAAAAAATCCTAATGTGATGGGCAAGTGAAAATCCTCTTTAATTTAGCAAAAATATTGCAGAATTGCAATATTGCAACAGTGGCTCAGTGCCAGCATTGCTAATACTGAGAACTATATAAGAAAGAATGCCAATCTTGAGAAAAAGGTCTTCCACAGATGTTTACAGATCTGCTTTTCTCGTAATGTTGCACATGTGGTTCTGAAAGCTTAGCAGAAGGGTGGCCAACATAAGACAAGACACTCCAACACGCAAGGCAAAAACGCAATACCAAATATTATTTAGAAAAGTTGGGCTTTTTTGGTAAGAAAAACAACATAGCTTCACAAAAAACACTACAGCCATACGAGAAAACCCTTTTTTCTAGAAAAAGGTAGATAATACATAAGCCTTTCAAATAGGCTGTGAACACACATACCAAAAAGAACATTAACACAGCAAAAGCTCAGGTTTTCTGGAAAAACAACAATCAATCCTCAAGACTTATTGTCTGCTACCACATTTTGAACTAAAGACAGTGTCCATGAGAACGTTTAATATGGTTTAGAACATAACGATCTAGTCATGTGCTATCTTGCAAACACTAGACCATTGCAATAAAAGACACTTGATGGAAAAGCAACCTTCTGCCAGACCATAAAGCTTCATCTCAATCTGAGCAGAGTTTTGAACAGTGGAACTCCCCAAGAAACCTCCTTTAGAAAGGGTATGAGTACCCAACATTTCTTTCCCAGTCCTGTTAAGGTAGAATGACTGAAGCTACTGTGATGCTCTGATATCTGCTCTACCTAGTAGTTATCAAAAGCTAAATCTCTTCTCCTCTTTATAATTGATGATCATAAACAGCTAATAACAAGGCTACTATGGCATAATAATCTTAAGTTGTGAAAGTCTAAAACATCTTAAGTGAAAATAAACTTCACTGCTGCCCCTTTGTTATTCTTAGGACACTGAAAAGTATCACTTTTTTTAAAAAGCTATTTTACACTGTGTATGGATTTCCACCACATTGAGTCAGCTATAACTGAGAATCTCTCTACCACCATGTGAAGCCGGAAACATTGCATTGTTTGGTTTCAGAATCTTGACGCTTAGCAACAATTTAACCAGATCAATGACCAATCCAATGGTACCCAGTGATGACAAACATCCTGAGGCATTTCAGCCGCAACAGAATCCACACAATACTGATACCAACCTATCTTAAAGCAAGCTATGGAAGTTTAAACATAACTACCCACAATTCATTTGCTGTAGAATTTTAATACTAACAGTGTTTGAAAGCATATCAGCTGAGAGGCTTCCCAGTGTTACTTCTCTTAGAAAGACAACAGTGAAGATAAAGGGAAATCCATTTTTTTTGTAGAGTTCTACATGTATTTAATCCATATACAACTGCTCTAATAACATCTCATATAGTTTTATATTCTCTTTATTCAGAGGCTTATGGTGTTAGGATTTTTGTTTCCGTTTGCTTGTTTTTTCCTTTGGTTTGTTTGTGGTTTTGTTTGTTTTGGTTTGGTTTTTTTTTTTGTTAAGAAGAAAGGTATTTACTCAGAACAAAAGTAATTCAAGTGCCACTGCTTTCATGCACACTCATCTTTTCAGATTTGATCTATCTTTCACACAAGAGAACTACTTCATGTCCTTCAGTGTACTCCTACAGGGCATATCACAGTTTCATGCCTATAGCTGTACCTTCTTTTTCTACATTAGATGCCACTTATTGCCATCTTCAAATCTGTCCTCGAGGCCCATGAAATCAAGTCAAATAAACAAGTTTTTCTCCTGTTCTCTTTGCCAAAGTATCTCAGTCAGGTAAACTCCAAATGTAGGGAGATTTTGCATCCTTTCCCCCCTCTTCACAGCACCAGCCCGCTGGGGCATAGTTACATTCCCAATTATTTCAGTTCCTGCTTAAGGGGCTCATCTTTATTTCTGTATTTTTGACTGCAAGTAATATCCTTTTTTTTTTCCCTTTGCATTCCAGTTTTGTAGTATCTGCCAAAATAGCTTTTTACTAAACAAATCACTTCATGCTATTCACATGGAACATTCTAAGAAATGCATGGTGTCATGCATGACCATTGCCCATGGCAACTAGGAAAAACCTCTACTTTTAAAGACACATGAAGCTGTAAAATAGATGAGACTGGCACACGAATGTGACAAGAAATACTGAGCAAGTATTTTGGATGTTAAGTGTTCTACAAAAGTCACATTTTCAAAATCCTAACAAAAACTAGAGTGCAAAGAAAAACAAGGCTAAAAGTTAGAACAGAGTAGGCCACTGAAGATACAGAGCTATCCACCCTGTTAACTCCTCTCTCAACCTGTCAAGTGACAGTGGGAAAATACTGAAGGGACACTAAAGAAGTTTTGTGCCCTTTGACTTACCCCTATAACCTGCAGCAACCACACATCTACAAACTCTACTCTTCCCATAAACTGATTTCTCTATTGTAACATACCAGAAATCAGTCAAAGATCAGAACTGAGTCTAGTCCAAACAAGTCATCCGTGAAACATTTTTTCTCATTATTAACTAGCATCAGAGTTTTCATTTTTCAGCTACTGACAGTAGTTTCCACAGCTGTCACCCTCCCTCCCTTCAATGCTAAGTGAGAAGTCATAGCCAAAGATTATGAATATACTTATCTAATGCAAACAGAATCAAATAGCAAATCTGAAACACCTGCCCAAGACTTAATCCATAAACAAGATGCTTGAGGTCTGTGACTCACTTTGCCCAGAAGAGAAAGATATCTCCACAGTGAAGGCTTAAAAACAATTATTTTTTAAAAAAGGATGTGTCTTTACTTTTAATAGCAATTTCATCTACAGACTTCAGTAAATGTAGTAAAGCTCATAGTATCCTTACACAGGTAAAAAAAGTACTACTTACTGTGGTGAACCATAATAGAGGTTGCTGTTCATATTCTTTGATTCAAATATACTAGCAACTCAGTCCAGCCATAAACACCTATCTGTATAACTAGCAAAGTCACTGACCAAGGCACAAATCAAGACAAAACCCAGTATTTTTCAAGTGCACAATGACATGCTTTCAGACAAGAAAACGGAAAGTAAAAGAGAATCTTCACAGAATTTTGACAGGTACAGAAAACTAATTTGTAGAGTTAACTTTCAAAATATTTAAAAAATACTGGGAGGCTTCAGTCTAAAGATTTACTTTAATTTTGAAGTAACAGACTAAGATCAAAGCACGCAATGCTCACCAGTGATCCAAACAGACAGCTCGTACTGAAAATTTGGCCAAGCATCTCAACATTGAACTAAAATGCTTCATCTATTTAAAAGTGCCATGTCATTTGAACAAAATATTTTAAATTAATCTCACCGTGAGAACCTGCCAGTGAATACACATTTAAAAACACCCGGGTTCACACACACACCCCGCCCCAAGATACCCACAAAGACAGTGCACAAGGAGTACACCCGTTAGAAGTAGTAGAGCATGATTTTACCTCTTTAGAATCGTCAATTCTCTCAAAATAAACGAAAGCAAATCCTCTTGATCGTCCAGTCCGTTGATCATAAACAACATTAACACCAGTCAAAGGTCCGTAACGGGAAAAGACTTCACGCAAATCTCTCTCAGTAGTATACAAACTGAGACCAAACACTCCAAGACATGTATTAGGGTCTGGATTAGCCTGGTAAGACAAATGTTGAATTCCAATTAAGTTTATAAATTACTAAAAAATTTGAATCCAAAGAAAACTAAACACAATTTATTACAAAGCTTAAAACATCAATGGTTATCCTTCAAATCATACGATATTTTCAAAAAACAACTACTCATGATTTTTATTTTAGAAAAAGACAAAGATCAATTTCTCATGTTGGTGAAAAACTCAGTTGAGAAAAATTAAGCATTCCAACTTCAGAAAAGCTATAGAAAAACAGGAACCTATTTTACTAGTATTTCACACTCAAATCACCAACACGCTTGCAGACATGACATACAAGTCTGTGCTAAGAACAGGTCAGCCAGCCTGAACTTCCACCTTCAGCCTTTCTGCATGCTCACCGCTGGTGCTAGAGTGCCTCCAGTTGCACACGCTAAATGCATTTGAGCTCCTAAGCACAGACAGTTGACCTATAATTTAGCTTCTACCAAAACTTCCTCCCTCCTCAACATTTCCTATCCAACTACACTGAAAGTCAATATTTACATTTGAAAGTTTCTCTCTTCCCGCTTGTAAACTGGATTAAAATCACCAGCTTCTTTCATCTAGTTATATGGCACCTGTTATACTAGATGCAGTAATTTAAAATGACAGCAATAGGCACAGGGATTTAATGTTTCTGCTAAAACAGTAACTGGAGGTTGACACACTGAAATTTAGATTTCAGTTTCAAAGCCATTGATAATGCAGTAGTTTATGCCTCAGAGCTTGCCTTTCAACCCAATTCAAAGAATGAACAGGTTTAGATCTTCTGTCATGTTTTTGTTCAGGAATCCACTGTGAAAAAAAGATGCCCAAACTACTCACGTATTAAGTTTCTTTCTTTCCATTTGTCAAAATTAAAACTTTTGTTTTAAAACTGGCATTTTGTCATTTGAAAGTTTTAATTATACAGGTTTAGATTTCTTTTTAACTCCTTTTCAATCTATCTGATAACAAAGTGGCATTAACAACCATGCTTTTAATTACTGAAGCTCTTGTGAGCCTAACGGAATCTTTCAGTCTTTTAAACCATTGTTTGGGCAAGTCCCTCCACACAGTAAGTATCAGTATTGTCCTTTTTTTACAATCCCCTTACACTCCAATCCTATTATCTTTTCTGAGGCAAGAGAAGTACCAAGAATCAGTCTGTACACCTTAAGTGACAAGTGACAGCTACATCATCACTGGGAGGACTAAACTGACTGTGGAGGACTAAAAGACGGCTTTTACATTAGGTTTTTGTACTGCCTCCTATCAGCACAGTATGCAAGCTCTCTCTAAAAGGTCAGAAAGGGCAAAACCGCTACCAGTCTTCCTGGTGTCTTTAAGACCTTGTTATTTAGGGCATTCAGATCTGGTTGATTTGAGTTTCATTTTGACACTACTAGAACTACTCCCCAGAATTAATGTCAAATTCACTGTGAAAACAAGTTTTGTGCTTCACAGACGCATTTCCTAAACTTCTTCACAGAGCAAAATATTCTAGTATTTCCTAAAGCAGTAACATGGATTCATTCATCTTTTACCAGAAATCTACTAACCCTTTGGAAGTTCAGTTATTCCTAACAATTTTTGAAGACATTAGATTCATATTTACTACATCATGATTACACCCTGGCAGCAATCCACAAAAAGCATAACTATGAACACCGCTTCCCAACAGCAGAAGCCACTGTACATTAACACTGCTGTAGTCTTGCCCTTTTTCACACTCTCTTGTCCTCCCCCTCACATCAGTATTATCTGGTCCTAGTGAGCTGCTTCACCAAGGTAAGTCTGAAAAAAAATTATACTCTTTTTGACAGGAATAGTAAAAAAATCCAGAGCAATTAAGACAAAGAATTAGAAAAATACCAGGGCCCTCACCAAGGAAGAGGCAGACCTGTAACAGCCTTCATTTACATCAGCCTGAAGTAATGTAGAACCAAAAACTTCAGGCACTGAAACAGCTTATAAAGAAGGCCATTGGGAGAAATCCCTCACAACGACATACGATCAGTATCTTAGATCTTGGTTAGTGTACCTATACTTTCTCTTGTACACACAGAGGTACTGAGTTCGTTCTCACTTAAATTATGAGAGGCTTACTGATCCTTTTCATAACTCTGAATTTTTCTGGTCTATTAAGATTTACACGTTAGCTAGTGACATGGGTTTATTTCTTCAAGTTAAACCAAAATCATTACTCAGAGGTGTAAAATCACAACTAACCTTCAACGTAACATGCTGTATGTTATAAGCAAATAAACATGACAATTTTCTACTTTGGTTCCTCTAGTCAAACTTATCAATACTTCCTGGTTTGTTTTTTTTTAAAGCATGTACAAAAAAAAGTCACATTTTTGTGAAGGGTACGTATAATTGAAACTATAAAAAGAATAAAATCAAAAGTGTTCAACCTCTAGAGTAAAGGGAAATGGATGTAACCCTATCTGCACATACTGACTTGCAACGGTATGGTTTTCAATTGATTTCTACAACTGACCTGTCAGTTGCAGGCCCAGTAAGTAATTGCTCAGCTCTACGGACAGAGTTTGCTGCATCCCCTCCCCTCCAAATTCCCATAACCTCCAGTGACAAAACAGCAGGTCAAATTCAGCCTGCCAGTAACTGATGTAAGCAGCATGTTGATACTCCGCCTTGATGAACATGACATACTCTGCTGCCAGTGTGCCTTCTCCTGTTGGACATTGGAGAATGACTACGGCTCCTTCGGCGACGGTATTCTGGTGTGTATGATCTGCTTCGAGAACGTCTCCTATGGGAATGAGAATGGGAATGGGATCTGGAACGAGTGTAACGTCTGTGCGAATGTCTTCTGGACCTGGATCTTCAACAAAGAGAAAGCTTTTAGTTAGGTCATATGCACATAATGTATTGAATGGTAAGCCTTATATTTTCTAGAGAAAACTTCTTTTCAGAGGCTCTCTTCAATCAAAATAGTTAAGTTTCTTCTACTTTACACATCTAAAGATTGCACGGCTCTCTAATAACTTGCTCAGAACTTTTGGCATACAATAAGGATTATAATCATGACAATTTTCAGGAATTTCAAAGTTTAAACTTGTATTGGCTTGGCTGTACGCGTAACTAACACTTGCACAATGTTACAGAAACCAGATAGGCCACATGGTATAATACTGCCTTGGCAGAAAAATGGAAAGATCTGGCAGCACTACAGTGCTGCAGTACATAGCAGTACCTACAAATGAAGTTTAACCTAGGCTTGAAAATTACTTGAGACAGAAAATACCCTGCTTCACTCAGGCATTTCCTTGCAGACATCTAGCCAGTGATAAGCTCATCCCATCAAAGTTGCATGACTTCATACAGGCATTACATTCTAACAGCAGGTGGTTTTCTGGCTAAATGTTGCAAGAAGAGAAGCTGTAACATTAGGCTGAACTTAGGGAATTCAGAGCACAATAACTCTTGGCTGTGCTGGCATAAAGTGTATAAATAGCGAAGATTGATTACTGATCTCTCCCAAAAACTGGGCAGAAGGAACAACCTAATACTATGCAATTCCCCTTTCGCCTGCAGGGCTACAAATGCTGTTTTCACCAATATGATGGTTCAAGGGAAGAGACAAGACAAGTAGTATAAGCCAGCTAGTATCTTATGACATATTTAGAAGAAAAAAAAGGCAGACAGACACTCCTCCTCTATTGTGAGCAAGCTATCTCAGAACTGAGAACTATAAAACTTCTGGTAGAAAAGGACAGAAAAGGACATGTGCAGCATTGAAAAATGAATTTAAATCTTAAAGCTCCCATAAATCAAGAAGTTACCCATGCTCAACTTAAGCCAGAGTTTTCAGTTTGCTTTAAAGCTTCAATTTTGTTTTTAAAGCCTGCAATGAAGGAATATCAAGACCTTCCCAAGTAGCATTTTTCGATGTTTCCAACAGTTACAGAGCTTACTCCTTTTATCTAACCCAGACTACCCTTGCTGCAGTTCTCACTTGTCTTTTCTTTTTTTCCTAAAGCAGGGGTTGACACAACAGTTTGTCCCAAAAAAAGATTTTGGGGGAAGGAGGCATAAGCTTTTACAGAACTGAGATGCAATCCCTTCTCTCTCTTCTAGTTATATCACTTCCTTTCCACATACCCATGCTTTATCACTCACGGAATCTTCCCGCAACTTCCTACCTGTATAACCACTAACATACAAATTAACACACGCCAGTAGGTTGATAATTTCTGTAACAAGGGGGTGGGGGTGTGTTTGTGGGGAAATCTCATCAATGTACCAAAAGAACAGACGTAAGCAGCAACACTGAATTAACATGAATAAATTCCTGGACATACCTTGATTTTGATCTTGACCTAGAGTGCGATTCAGAATGTTTGGAAGCCCTTGATGGACTGCGAGATCCTGACCTGCTCTCCGATTTTACACGAGCAGGACTCCCAGCTGGAGATTTTGACTGGGAGCGAGACTCCTAACAAAAAAAACAGTATTAAAAATGGTATTGGTTGTATAAATGCCTAACTCCTAACATTTAAAGTACAGTAATTCTATTATATTGATTGCTCCTGAAAAATAAATGGTTAGGCGATACCCTCCAAAACAAATTTCATTTTGCTAACCCACTGTTAATATTGTATGCTTTCCTCAAATAGGTCCCTGCTTGAACCAGATCACCAATTCTCTATTAACTAAGTAATCATGCAAATTCATCTACAACTTGATCATACAGACACTGGAACATAAACCATACATTTACTTAACCTAGGACCCATTCATTCTTCCAGATTCTTTTAATTCTACTTCACTCTTGCTTTCTACTTTTCTTCATTCTTCATTGAGTTTTTCATTTTTCATACTTCGTGTATTCTTCCCCAATTCAAACAATTCATTATAGCCTTAAAAAAACATTCAAGTGCTTCTATCTGACCAATCTTCTGTTCAATTTTTTCCCCCATTCAATTTTAATTTTCTGATCTTTAATACTTTTCATTAGCCTTCTTTTATCTTGATTTATCTTCCACATTCTTGGAAAAAACTCTTCAATTTCTTCACGAACATTAACCTTAATGGAAAAAGAACATTTAGTATATTTAAGCACGTGGGGATTATAAAACTCTGCTGGAGTTCAGATGTTATCTACCAAATTGAAAAGCCAGCAGGTAAAGTGCAAGAAACTATTTTATAAAACAACTTTTTTTTTCTTAAAAATCTTAAAACTGTTTAAGTGTCTACGTTCTAACAATGAGCTTACTGAGTTCTCAGTGGTTTATTGTATTTTCAAAGCTACCCTCCTCCCCTTTCAGATTTTTTGCAAGATACAAATACACTAAAATCTAATTAGTACAAATATATTAAAAGTATTGATATCAAAACCCATTATTTCCCCCCTAAAATAAGAACTATGTACTTCTCAGTACTGAATAACCCAAATTCTACTCCTACACATTATTACTGTGACACTCAGTTCAACAGAATGGTCAAAGATTTCCAGTCAAAACCTATCTACACACATACTTACTCGCATAATACACGCACATAGATATATGAAAGACAAATTATTTTTCTTCCTCGTTGTTATCCTGTTTTCCTTGCATACAACTTAATCCACATAAAACAAGATGTATAATAGTACAGTTCAAAGCAATCCAGTAAAAGTAAAGACAGGAGTGTTTTTTTCTTGCATGGTAATGCACACAAGAGAAAAACTAGGAAAACAAGCAAACAAAGAGCAGGTTAGGATTTCCTCACATTTTATAGTGCTCAGCATTTTTTGGTAGCTCAGCTATAAGAAATCCCCTACAGAACAGTATGCTATACACACATGTAACATCAAAAAGAGTGTGCAAAATTCTTAATGAAAAAATGCATAGTGCTACATTTCATGTTTGTTTGCACCATTCCCCCTCCTGCCTGTCATCACTATGTTCTTTCCTTGATTCTTATACTCTGCCTATGTCCAGTTTTGCATTTTATTTTGCAGTTAAATTCTTCACTACTTTGGGCTGAAGTTCTTTTCAAATGATGCTGCTCTGACATTTCAAGACAATAAATCCACCAGAAATGGAACCTGAGAGACCCCTCATTAACAAGCGTTACAGCTACATTTCCTTTCCCCTTTACCTCAATAAGAAGAACAAGGGACACATGGAGATTGTCACCCATCGGGATGACAGCCCTGCCAAACTTACAAATAAAGGCCAAATTCAAAGCTTGGCTGTGACACGTGGACCATATAATCAGGTCTGCATTACAGGTTACCCTCATTAAGCTGGCCATCCGTTGGTCTAGCTACACAACTTTCACAGAAATAAAAGGATGTATGTGCACTTAAGTATTACCAATTTTTCATATTTTATCTTTACATTTGAAATCCACTGTTCACTATAAAAATAAATTTCCTTTTAGAAACACTAACATGCTTTTTAATTACCTCGCCTCTATTTTTGTACTCTTCATTGTTTGATAGCATCCTTAATTCTTCCCTTTACGCTTTAGCCCCTGCAACAATTACCAATTTCTCTGGGAATTATTTCCACTTTCCTCCCTAGTAAAAGTAATCAGCAATATAGAAAAACATTTAACATTACATCATTCAGATTTGAAAAACCTCCTTCAAAAAAAGGACAAAGAATTCACTCTCCTCAGTCACTCCTTCACGAGGATACTGTGTTGTCCATACTTTTTACATTTCAAAGATTAGTAAGTGAACAAGAACTTTGGAAACATGAACAAAATAAAACACCAAAAACAGTTACTGCACAATCTAGAAGTGTTGTGAGATGCCAAAAATACCAAGGACCCAATCACTCCCATATAATGTAGAAGTTAACTTAGTGTCCTTATCTATCCAACTGAAGCATCTTATGACACAGTCAGAAGAGTTTCTAATAGTATCAGTTATGACAACAAATCTGTATTAAGTTGCCAAAAGCAAATGTTACATCATTTTATGTAGGTCAAGTCCTTTTGGAACTGTTTAAGGCCTTTAGGGGCCGTACTCACATACAACTTTAAAACTGGAGTGACAGAGGTGACAGCGTAAGTTCTTACACATTTCAAACTTACTCAAACAAAGTAACTGCAGATGTAAATTGTGGCTAACGAGAGATTACCTGTTACCAGTTGCATACTGCGTCTGTCATTGGCAGGCAATTACATCTCATCTTCTGATGCAACATAGATCACCTAGTTATATCTCCTACAGCTCTTCAAAAGGAGAGACTAAGGGAATCACAATAATCTGCAAGAGTTTAAGGACTTAAGGATCACACTGAAAAAGTACCTAATAAGATTTATATCAGTAAGACCACAGGCAGGGATTAAGAGATTCAGTGCTCCAAGGAGTCAAGGCCTTAAAGAATTTCCCTCCTCTACTTCCTACTATGAGGAAATAATTAGCAAGTCTATATCACAGACAGACTCAATTTTCTGCATAAACTTGTATCCATTCTGCAATATGAACGGGAAAATTAAACAATTAACATTCTTTCTTAGTACGTCACCTTTAACAAGAGAAAATAGACACCTCCTACCCAAAGCATTAAATTCTCTCAATTCTGTACTAGTCTTTAAGTGACCTATACATTCTGAGCTCCATCATTATCACAGAAATTAATTTAATTACTGCTTAAGAGAGAAAAGTCTAAAATTTCTCTCTGGATTCTCAACGTTTTCTTATCTTTCTGTTTTAAAGACCACAGATAAGACTACATTTCTTAAACTCTGCTTCTCACCCCACAACTATCTTACAAAACAGTATGCATTTTGTCTTCCTGCTTCATTACGTAACTGTCCAGTCACTACTTTCACCTTTACAAACTTAAAGGCAGATACACACTGTGACCATGTCAAACTATCTAGATTTGTGCTCACTACAGCCGGTAGGAAGAGATAGTCAGCTAACTTCCTAATATTCTTCAGATCAGACTTGCTACATCTGTCAATAACACTTTTCCCAGGAAAAAATTATAAAAAAATCCCAACCAACCAAAAAAACCCCAACCAAAACCCTCATCTAAATAATAATTAAAAAATATCAATCATAACTGTGTGCTTCCTCAAGTACATACCAGGAAATACGGCTTAATGATTCACCAAGAAGTGGAACTTGGAGCCAAAGAAATTATTGTAGGTAAACACAAAATGTAAAGACTGCAGCTTCAGTTACTGATTCTCTGGATAAGACAATGTGCAGCTAAAAGCATTTAAAGGGACAATTGAAGAGTATTTTCAATCCTTTCTACCTTCTCTCTTCCCAGAAAGAACAACACAAAACGAAATGGTATGGAAAGGGTATCTCCCCCTACCCATTACCTCATGATCACATAAACCTAGTCATTGAACAGCTATCAACAACTCTAGATGATCCAGCTCAGGAAGATGTCAGACATGTCAATGCATTTAATCCATACTGGCATAACTGTTTAAACTGCATAATTGATGCAAGTTACATCTACCATTTATCTTCTCAGATTCTTCAAAAGAAATGCTACTTTCCAATATAAAAGGATTCTAAATGCTTCATGCAAAGCGGAATTGCAAAAGTCTTTAAGAATTACTCTTTTGGTTTTCCACCTATCACAAGAGGGTATGATAAAGAACATGAGAAAAAATAAGACAAAAATTTTTCTTTCTCCTACACCACTCTTCTGTCATGCATTACCCCACCATACAACTTAGCACTTCAGAGTATGACAAAAAGGCTATCAAAAGGCAAAGTGAGACACTAAATAAGAAGAACTGAATAAGCTTAAATCAGGCTTTTTATAGTAAAGCATGAGAAGTGAAATGGGAATTAATACTACTACTACTAATAATATCACTAAATCACACAAGTTTCAGTTGAAATTAATTTTACTTTGTTAAGAAGAACTACACATGGGGTGAAAAAAAGGACAGGACAAAAAGTAGTCTAGCAATACCATTAAGTCAGCAAAATGCTACACAAAAATCCTGCTAAAAACTCCTTCCCAAACTAAAAAAATAAAAAGTCAAATTTCACAAGGGGATGGAAAAATATAAGCAGTCAATAAAAAGAAATTTAGCAGGAGCCTACATTCACTGGATAAAACTGTCACTTGAGTGACATTTCATTTATGAAAAAGGACAAAATTACAGTTTAATCACTGTTTTGACAGGAATCTACCAACTTTCCCTGAAACTCACAAGAAAAGTTAAAATAATTTTTGCTTCATACTACCTTATGTCACTCTGTACTAAAAATAAAACTGAACCCTTAATTAGCTGTTGTTCTATAAATATTTCAATAGTATATGTAATAATCTTCTGTATACAAAGCAACTTGTAAGTTGTGCTATCTTTAAGATATGTATATTTTAAAAGTTACCAATATCAGCAAACTTATTAATTTCTCAATGATACTGCTCTGAATAAAAGAAAAAAAGAGAAGAGGAAGCTTCACCAATGCACTATTTGAAATTGCAAGTTCATCTTCTCACTGAGGCTTGAAAATATGCCTCTTCATGGAGGGTTCTGTAGTCACTCCTTTATCGCATATGGAAGATAAGAAACTTATTTTCAAAAAAGAGCAGTCTTCCCAGCTGACATGGTCCAGACAACCTAGAATTCATTAAGCTTGATTTAAAAAAAAAAAAAAGAAAAAGAATGACTTCCAGAAAAAGTCTCCTTTCCCACACTGGTCATTACAAACCACAGGGTGATCACAGCACTCTCCAAGCAAATGTTGAACTTCTGAGCATAAGCAGACAGTCATGATTGTATTTCAAAAGGTACAGAAAGTAATGTGCCTTCCACCCCACAGAGGTGGCAGATTGCCACTATAGGAGAGGTTAAGTGCAATAGCTAAACAGACTTCCCCCACATTATTTTTTTTGCCAGACATGATCTCAAAGTCAAACAGGTTTAGGTAACTAACATCAGAACACATACAAAAATAGGTATTCTGCATACAAGCTTCATGAAGCAAGTACAAGACACATTCACAGTTAAGCTAATATGAAAGTTGCTTGACACCTATGAACTATGTATACTTCCTTCAACAAGATGGCTCACATGCAAAATCATATATTTCTTCAAGTGCTTTATTAGACTGATCACTGGGAGATTCTGCAGAGCAGGAAGACAACCCATGCAGTGTTCTAAAATGGAGTTCTGTCTTTGTTATGATAAAAAGGTTTATCTATTTAGACAAATGGCACATCAATATCAGTAGAAAACTACTGAACTTTTAAGACTACAGCAAACATTGTCAGAAGCTCAAAAAAGTAACTGAACAAAGTTTTGAATGGAGCTTCAGAGGTGTAGGTTTGTTCAGACTCCAACGTGTTCACTGCTCTGGGAAACACTTTTATTAAAGTTCCATCACAGAATGCACAACAAATGAACACTGTGTTATCAAAAATAACAACAAACATGAACAGAAATAAGAGTTGCCTGTCATGTGACAGCAATAAAAGATTTTAAAAAGCCTAATTTGTCTAACCTGCTCACAAGGAACATTCAATGGTGATAAAATCCTATGACTTTTCCAAAATTCAAGTCACTGGATAAGAAGCATGACTTAAAAATATTTTTTTCTTCTTAATGTCCATATCTTAGCTCTAGCACATCCACTGTATTTCTAACTCTTCCATCAATTTCCTTCCATTAAATCACCATGCTTGCTTGAGGAGGGGATTTCTTCTGTTCAACCAGCCACATTCTTAATACAGAACTTGCTTAAGTTGAAACAAAATGACACAAAAACAGAGCAGATGTTAATTGGTCTACGCATATTTGATTAACATTTGCTTAAAAAAATAGTAACAAAAAAATCAATAAATGATGGAGCTCAAAAACAGTAATAAAAAAAATCTAAAACGTCTACAATAATTTTACCCAACATTTTAGAAATGCAAGTTTTTAAATAGTACAAATTACACAATCTCATTGGAAAGTTATTTCCATGATTATTTTAAATTTCCTGTTCTGATTAACATTATGATTTCAAAATCATAAGTTAAAGGCAAAGCATATAGATGGACAGTATGTTAATGCTGCTAAAAAGATTTTTTTTAAAATAAAATTCCTGATTATATTGTGTGTAAATTAAAAAAATCTAATTGAATTATCATTTATATATGAACATTTTTTTTCTTCATAAAGTAAGTAGCAGAACAGGAAAACACTTTCTAATTGATCTCTCCTTACAACAAAACTTCATACATCTCAAAAAAGCACGTTCATCTTGGTATCAGGCTTCACTATTTGGAAGAAGAATACATAAGGACTCAAACTAAAACTCCCTTACTCCTTTGGTATTTACTTTTTTTCAAAAGCACATGACACTATTTAGCATCTAAAATGAAGTGAGAGGGGCAATTTCCAGGAAAGCAGGTTCTTCACAACTTTTTCCCCATTTCTGCTGTTCTTTCTCCAGTTGGCAACTTATGCCATACTCTCTCTCTCTGTTCCACAAGCCTGCACATGGTGAACTGAAGCATCAGGACACACAGTGTATAACACACAGAATTCTATCCAATTGGGAGACTAAACACTGAAGCCCCAAAATTACACGTGCTTAATTTTATGCCCGCGAGCACTTTCAGTGAAAATGAAATATAAAATGTTAAAGTCTGAAATATAATTTCTTATTTTGAGCACCACCAACAAAACAGAACTACTGAACAAAAAAAGACCTGCTTACAAAAGTTTCTTCATTGGTAGGACAAAAAAATGAAACTGTAAATGAACCAAGTACCTGCCATTATGTTCAGTTATTAAAAAAAAAAATACCAGTAGGCCAGACCCTACTACATGCTAGATCGATTGAGAAATGCCAGTGTTAGGGAGAGAAAAGAAGTTTTCCAAATAAAGACTCAACAGAGTCAGCAGCTCTTTCCAACAGGTAAATTTTCCACCACCACACAAAAAAAAAAAGAGCAAGTCAATTAAGAAGCAGCAGTCACAGAAACTGCTGTGCAGGACTTTTCAGACTTGACGTACTCTCAAAACACGATTTTACTTCTACATTTGGCAGAGGAAGGCGTGCAGAAATACTGAAACCACACTCGAACAGATCCACCAAGGAACCCAATACAAATGTTCTGTGGATGAATCTAACATAAATATTCCCTAATAATAAACCACAGTTGGAATACAGGCAAAAGAATAATTTTTAAAAACATAAATCTTACTGTAAAAGGGGAGACTGAAGAAAAAAATTTAAACAACAAACAAACAAAAAACAACAAAGCATACTTGGTTGCTCAACTTTTTCAGATTTAGTTGGTTTTCCCTTCAGAGATTAGTTTATTTAGCTGAAAAGGGCTTAGCTGTATAGCCATCTCTGTCCAAGCAATCAACACAAGAGCAGATTTTGTTTACCTCAGCTGAGGAACCAGCAGCAGTCGCTGCACAGCCAGGTACAGCACTTTCAGCCCAGCCAGTGTTTGTTCTTTTGTTGTTTTTTTTTTTTACTAACACTAAAAAAGGGTACCAGTATTAGTGTAAAAGTAATTATTGGAATATGACACTGCTCTTCAAAATGTCACTGCTTGTTTCCTCAGGCAGTAATGCTATCTAACTGCAAAGCTGCTGTCACTGGTTCATCAGAGAGTCACCAGAAGGATGCTCAGGTGTTCCTCTAAAGCAGCTCTTAAAGAGTGAACACACACAAAAAAAATCTGCAAAATTAGAAAGAGTGAACAGTGACGGAGTGAGGACAAAGCACATATTACACTCTTGTTTCAAGCAGCTTCTAATTACTGCTTGCTCTTATTATCACTAAGAAAAAAACCCCAAAACAGTGAAGATGGAAGGGGCCGGGCACAGTGTGCATGAAAAACCGCAGCAACCAGAGGGAACGAGCAGCAGCAGGCTAACGAGATTACAGAGCCGCAGCAGCTTACTGAAACAAAGTCTTCGGCTGCCTGATCAATGAGGTCCAGCGGTTTAGCAGCGAGGGCCACACCGCCCCGATGGCTTCAGGAAGCCCGGCCCGGAGGCGATCCCGCTCGCACCTCACAAAGGGGCCCGGGCCCTCCCCCTCCACGCGGGCCGAGGCCACGGCCACGGCCGGGAGAGCGGCACTGCCCGCCGGCTGCGGCGGGACGGGGAAGGGCCGGGACCCCGCAGCCTGGACCCTGCAGACATCAGAGGGCCGGGACAACAGGGCGGCTCGGGAGCACGGGAAAGGAACAAAATAAAGAGGGAAGGGAGGAGAAACAGCGGGCTACAGCTGCGCTCCGAGCCCGGCGCTTAGGGAAAAGCCCGGCGCTAGCAGGGTGGAGACGGCCCGCAGCACCGGAGCTCAGGGCCCGCACCCCGACGGAGGGGGATGGGGACCGGGTGCGAGAAGGACGCGTGTGAGGGCTGAGACCGCGGAGCTCAGCCCCGCGCTGGGCCGGTTCCTCAGCCGCGGGCCGGCGAACAAACGGAGGGAGGTGGGGAGGGGAGAGGGACGCGGGGAGGGGAGAGGGACGCGAGTCGCCCTCGGCCCACTCGGGGCTCGGGCGCCTGAAGAAGCCATTTTAGAAACAAACTGCGCTGCCCCCACC
>VZRW01011045.1:175719-199368 GCA_013398125.1 Aegotheles bennettii
GATGTACTGTAGGTGACCCTGCTCTGGCAGGGGGGTTGGACTGGATGATCCTTCGAGGTCCCTTCCAACCCCTAGGATTCTGTGATTCTGTGATCTCTACCTTATTTCTATAGCTCCATTTATAGCATAATCATTCATTATTGATAAACTTCCATTTCCTAATCTAACATGGTAGCAGCATCCTGTAGATTCTCTTGTGTGTATCTGGTCATCCAAAAGATACAGCTAGAATGGAGAGTAATTTCAGTGTTTGTGTGCCACAAAGCAAAGCAGAAAGAATTTTTATTCTGTCCTATAACATGATTTTCTTCAGTGCAGTTTAGAGCAGGTTAACAACTTGGGTTTTGTTGTTTTGGTTTGGGTTTTTTTGTTGTTGTTTTGCCACCTCAGTTGGTGAACTGGGGGAGTGGCATTTTTTCACTGTGAAAGTGAGCTTTGTAGTAATCGTTGACTTCTCACAGAACCTTCAGAATACGAACATGCTGAATAGTTAAGCATGCATGTGATTTGTTCCAGTTGTAATGTAATGTTTATTTTGGAGAAAATGTCATGAATTGCTGTTTCACTCTGATGAAAATATCAAAGAAAGGAGACAATATGATGATAACAGTATGTTGTAAGCAGCACCTTGTTCTAGTGTCAGAAGAGGAGCCGTCGCAGTTTTAGATCAAATGTGGAAATTTATTCCTACCTTTGTTCCCATTTTGACTGCTGCAGATACCCATGTGTATGAAGCCTAAATTATTCTGGCCTCGTTTTGTTATTTTATGTGTTACAACATAAAATTGTTTAATAATTAATTTCGGGTATTTGAGAACTCCAGAGGATTAAGCAACTGTGCTGGAATTCCTTTGGTCTAGTAAATAGGCCTTTTTCCTGAAGCTTTTACATCTGGAAATAAAACTACTTCCTTTTTTTTTTTTTTAAGCTTTTGTAGTCTCTGCTTTCAGACTCCTTTTGGCTTTTCCTTTCTTGAAGGAGGCATTGGTACTGGCTAGTCACATGTTGTGATTTAGCTTGGGGACTGGACGTCATTGAACCGCTAAAAGTAAAATACTTCCCCTAGAGTTCTTGATCAGTTGTACCTTCCCAAGGATAGTTAAGGGCGCTAGTTCTGGCATCTTGCCCAAAGTGTAAGTAAGGTAAATGCATACTGTCAGCTTCAATTGTCAGCTGTGTACTCAACCTATCTGAAGACTAGCAAGTGTCAAAAATAGCCATTAAATTGTTTCTAGTAGCTGTCAAAAATCTGTGGAGCTTGGTCATTTGAATGAGTGTGTTTTGTGCTGGTACAAGTTTACTCCTAAAATACACTTTATGTGGTATTTATTTGACAAGCTCTTTCACCTGTGATTGAAAACTTGTACCATTAGGTGGGCTGGGTTTCCTCAACGGAGCGTTATTACCAGTCTCCTAAATTTTCTTTCATGATTGTCAGCTTTACAAAAAAATATTTATATTATCATTTGCCTGTATAATTTAAAAGATTAATTTTGCTCAGAACTAAACAGGTACTTTGCCTACAAAAAATGGCCTAGACTACAGGCCTAGACAAGAGGAGTTAAAACATTCCACTGAAATTGGTCTCTTCAGTAATAAAGAAGAAATAAAGAGCCTACCATGACATAAAGCAGTAAAATTTCTGGGCACCTTCTACTTAATGCTAAAATATTTTGCAGTGCATACCACTGTAGTGTTACAGTTAACTACTGTCTGTCATAACCCTTGCTATGCTAAGGTAAACCAACAAGTCAGCCTTGTACTTTTGATGGACACCTTGCACTTGTCCACGCTCAGTTTGATTTCTGCAGGTTTCTTGAAATAACATGAGGCAAGTGGAATTCTTCCTCTCTCCCCAGTGGCACAAGCCCTCTTTTGTTACTGTTCTACGGCAGTCGTGTTTGTGTGGATGCTGCACAGTGTGTATGTACATGACCAGTTCTGCAGTGGTGATTTCTCCACCGCTGCAGCCACCACTTTGATAGTTGTCTCCGCCTTCACCTTTTAGTTCTCTTTAATGTCACTCCCCTTCCTTTTATATCTCTTTGAAGGAGAGGGTGAAAATCCCTTTCTTCTCGGTAGCCTACATCCATGATCTTGCAGGTATGACTCTATGCAAAACTAACTAAAATTAGCTAAACGATACCATCTTGGAAGTAAGTTTTGGAGTCACAGGGGTTTTGGGAAGAGTGGTGCAAACACAGCTGTGAAATTTCACAAGGGAGTAGAAGTACTAGTTAGGACTTTGCAAGGGAGTATTTGACATAGCCTAGTGTTCAACTGCAATTAAAAAAATGTGGCCATCTTACTGGAAAATGAGAAGCTAAGAAATGTACCTCATGCTCTGTTATAGCTGTGGTTCTTATGAACAAGGGTCCTACTGTGGCCTGAACAGCAGCAATAAAACATGAAATAAAAACAAAGAAAAGTGTCCCAGATAGAATGAAGCTGAGATATTTTTTTAAGATTTTTTTTCTTTTTAAGAAGCTGATGCAGAGACGTAAAATCGTTGTGAGGCCCAGATGGACCCAGTGGGAGGAAGGGAACTTCAGCAAGTATAATATACTGTCCCCATTGATAGCTGCTTTCTTTAATTTTCTTCACAACCCTTGCCAAGTCATTTCCCCTCTCAAAATCTTGAATCTTGGCTGGCTGCCCAAAGGCAAGGAACAAAGAATTTCTGTTTTTAAATAGTTTATTTTAAAAGCATTCACTGACAGTAGTAGGCAAAATGAGAGGGGAGAGTGGGGTGCTGAAAAAAAGCGAGGATACTTTAAGTTGCCAAAAGTACTTAAGCAGACTCCTTAGGTATAATGCAAAATAAAAACAATTGTTAGCAGAAAGTATAAAGTAAAAATAATGTAAATAGGACTACGTGCGTTCAAAATAGAAACAGGTCACTGGTATTTTTTAAATACGGAAAGTGTTTGGGCACTCAGATGATTCAATGCCGGAGCCACTGTGAACTTGATGTGTGGGTTTTCAAGTCTGAAGTGAAACGTTTTGCTTTCACCTCAAAGTCCAGCTACAGAACAAATTGGTTGTGTGCTGTTCTTAGAAGCCTGTAGGAAGTAAAACTTTACCTGGTTTGAGGTTATGTTTGAGGTAGTCCCAGCAGCTCATCAGCAGTGCCATTATCTGTCTGCTTGGTGAGCTGTGGTTTTTGTTGGCCCAGATATCCTTTGGCTGCATTGACAGACAGGGACTGGCAGGAGTATACAAGGAGGTTTTCATCTTTCTTTGTTGCAGCACTGTGGAAGAATAGGTATTCTTGGTTGTTACTTACCCGTTTTTGCTATTCCCTTAAACCTAATATCTTTCTATGATTTCACTTGGAACATCCATTAAGGATATTCCCTGAAAGACAGATTGCAGAAAGGCAAAAGGATATTTTTTCTTTTTTTCAGCGTTCCTTGGTAAGCACAAGTCTAGGGCATGCAGAGGCGGGAATGGAGGAACACAGGCTGTGGGAGGAGGTATAAAGATAGATGTCCTGGAAAAGACACGAAGCACTAGGCAGACTCCTTTGGCAGTGCATTCCAAAAGTAGTACAGAACTGCTAAAGCCTGCAGTCCGGCAGCTGTCATGCTGATGGGGCAGCCTTTTTTTTGCCAGAAATACACCCTCTTGCCTATTCTCAAATGGCAGTGTGTTGTACAGTACTGTTCTTTTCACTTCAGCCTAGCAGGTATTAATATAAATTCTCTCTTGTACTGGCTGATCTATGATGCAGTCTTGAAAGACCCTGAAGTCTTATCCATGCCCAGATAGAGCATTTTGATGGGCTCTGTTGTGTCGAGTGTTGCTGGGGTTTTGACAATAGGGTGTCCTTGTATCATGGTTTAGACAGTTGTGCTACCACCCAACCCCACCCGGGAGGGGGAATTGGGAAAAGGAAAGGAGACTCGTGGATTGAAATGAAAACAATGTTAATAGAATGTTAATAGAATGTTAATAGAATGTTAATAGAATGTTAATAGAATGTTAATAATGAACTAATGCTAACCTAGGCTTTAATATAGGATGCAAAGCTACACATCAGCTCCAGATAACAGTTGCGTGCTGTGCACTTCTAGCAGTGAGGGCTGAATGCCAACACTGTGAGCATGACAGCTCCAGTGAGAACATGATGGTCACAGCAAGCGGAGGAGCAGGCCTCAGGCGTGGGACGACTGACACAGAGCGGACCCTCTTGGGAAGGCAGCCATGGTAGAAGCCCCCAGGCATCCCTGCAAACTTCCTGATTTATAGTGAGGGCGATGTTTATGGTATGGCATACTTGGGTTGGCCAGCTTGGGTCAGCTACCCTGGGCTTCGTCCCTCCTGGCTCACTGCACCTGCGTGGTTCAAAACTGCCCTCGACCTTGGCCACTATGGAAACCCACTCACCAAAGCTGGGTATAAATGAAAACAATGCATCTTATCTCTTGTTCTCACAGAACTGGACTCTGCAGCTTCTCAAAACTACAGTTTTTCTGAACAGAAAAATTATTTTGGAATTCTGTCCCAGCAAAACCAGGACACCTCTTTTCCCTCTCTGCTGGTGATGGTTTTCTATTGACTAAATTTTACAGCAACGTTAACAGGAATACTTAACATGCTGAGAGTCGGTATCACCAAAAGACAGATCAAACGTGGTTTCACTTGTCTGGGGACACGTATTGCTGTTAATTGCTTGCTTCCAAGTAGAATATTCTGCTCTTTTATGGTGCTATGGAGCTGTCTGAGTGACCATGATTAATGAACCTGGGAGCCAAAGGGCAATGTTGGTCTGCACAAGTCCCCAGTACAGCTGTGCCAGTACAGGAAAATGGTTTTATTGGCATTTTTTCAAGAACTCATGTGCTCTTAAAAATACGATGAATGTGATTGTTCCTTGGGCACCAGTTTTAAATATGAGTGATGTGGGTAAAATGATTTGTTAAAGGTTGTGTGTAGGAACAGAGAACTGAAGTTTCTGTGTATTGCCAGGAATCATGGTCCTGTGTAGCAGGATACACTTAATTTCTTTGGCCCCCTGTTTTTCAGCTGCAGCTGATGCAGATTTTTCTTCTACTGCCAAACCGATTGCTATCTAAGAACGCACATTACCAGAATGCAGACATCATTTCTGGTCTTCCAAAAAGTCTCAGCATGTAGCTCCTGGGCTTCTAGGTGCTTATTTTATTGTCCCTGTCTTCAAAGAATAACTGGTCAGTGAATATGTTCTGTGCTTTTTTTGTGTGTGTCAGTCATTCTTTACACTTCCCATAGTCGTTGCTGCACAGTGACTGTGCCACCAGGTTTGCAGATAACACCGAACTGGCCTGTCTGCTCTCTGAACGGCCAGCGCGGTGTCTGTCAGCTGAGTGACTGCCATGCTCAACGTTTTCTGTTGGAAAATCAGAAAACAAAAGATTTTGGAGGTCACAGAGGTGAATAGGCTGGGGTAAGCACACTCTTATTAGATGCAAAAAAAGAAAACTAATAGGATAGAGCTGGTAGAACTGTGGAAATATTTCCTGTTATTCTGCAATGCCCTGTGATTTTTGTCTTCCTGAAACGTTTGTTGGCTGTTGCAGTGAGGTATCATCATGTCTGTTTGCAGCACAGCTTATTGTTTACTAATACAGTGCACTCACTGTACTGAGAGATGTTTGCTGCTGTGGATGTAACAGAAATTTCTCACATAGATGTAATTTTGTTATGTTAATTTTAAATCCTTAATAACTTCATGAACTTGTTATGATCCCACTGTGATTGTAATAAATTCTAATTTTGTACTGTACAACTGTTTTATAGGAATTAATGTCAGCTTTTATTTGTATTCTCCTAATTTCTGTCTGCTATCTGTTCTGTTACAAGATTTTTTCCCTTCTTCTTTTTGTAGTTGGGTGCAGTCTCATATGACCATATCTGACTTTTTATTTTTTTTTTATTTAATCTCTGTCTGGATAAATCACTTCTTGTGTTTTTACAGTTAATAATTGGTCACAAAGCCAGACTTGCTTTTGAATTCACTGTGTTGTGTGTTTGGTCATAATTTGGCAGTGAGGAACAGATAAGTATTATGGTAGCAAGTAATAGATTGAGTAAAATTCGAGGCTACTTTCTTGATATATTAGTTCATTAGGGACCTATAAAGGTCTCTAGGGTATTGCTGAGGAACTACTGCCTCACTATTTGGCACTCTAGCTTTCAAAATTTGTAACCAAAGAGATGACTTTATTTGACTGTATGTTAACAATACTATTTTCAGTGCATTTTTCTTGGCTTTATCCTTAAAGTCTTTTGGATCCTTGAATGGAATTCTCAGTTTTTTCTATTCTTCACCTCTTGTTGACTCTGTTTTGTTAATTCTTTGATAAAGCAGCTTACTAATAACTACCAAAAATACGTGATGGGCTCACTGCTTTCTTTTTCTCTTATAAATAATCCTCTTCATCTGTCTTGTACATTTTTCGGAATTAGAAGGTACACACCAGCTCTGCAGCACAGTTTTAAACTCACCCTGCTGATGCTGATAACCACTTCTAGTGGTTTAGGAAGACTGGGATCCCTCAGCCAGACTAGAACAATAATGACAAATATGTACCAGTCTTCAATGAGCTCAGTAATTGGCAGAACTGACAGTGGGGTAGGGTGCATTGTAACCTTTTAAGGATTTGGGTATGTCTTGTTTTTATGATACCCTGAGATTGTTTCAGAGGATGTATGAGGCATTCCTTTGCCTGACTGTTGCATTTTTTTGTGTTGTGCATGAATATAATCTCTGGGTTTTGTTGGGCATAAGTAGAGCAGAAGCTGAGGAAGACTTCGCAACAAAATTCAAGTGTGATGTTTTGTAAGTATTGGCTGGTTTCCATGGAGAAGTGTCAGTATTCAAACTGAAGGCTGATGCTACTGTTTAGTTGAGTAGCATCAGAGATACTAGAACTTTTCTTGTTGTGGAATATATAATGGATTTTTCTTTCTTTGGCCCTTGTTCCTTTCGTTTCATGCACTCAATATTATGATTTATATAAAAGACTGATGTTGGAACACAGCTCAGAGGATAGAGGCACAATTTTGTTTTGGAGAGGATGAGTGCCTTAGTTCATTGCTTTCATTGCCAGATGTGTGTCAGTGTTGTGGTGCCACTGGACAGTGTTAAATCCGCATCGGCAGGCTTTGGCAATACATTTCTTAGACAACCAGCACTGGCAACAGTGAAGAAAACCGAACTCTCTGTGTCTGTGAGGGGCAAACCTAGTCTCAGATACTCTGTTCAGGACTTGCTTGTAGTTCCAAGTTCTAATGTTTGCCCTGGCTTGGGCTTGTAATTTAGATATGCATGTTGATTTTAAAGAACTTTGAAAAATTGCCACTTGAATCAGTCACTTCAGGCTGCCTATTGAAAGGATTATCTGGAAGATGCTGCCCATGGATTTTTGGATTGCCATTTTGCTGGCACAATCAGGTCAGGGGTTTTGTTTGGTTTGAGGTTTTTGTGGTTTTTGTTTGTTTGTTTGGGGTTTTTTTTGTTGTTGTTGCTGGCTTTTATTTTTTCCTTCTCAGATTTTCAAATCTTGCCCTGGCTCTATTCCTTCATTTTCATGGTTTTCTTTCTTTTGTCTCTAGTTAGGGATGGTAAGAATTCCAGCCAGGTGTGGCTCAGATGGCGTCCTTTTTTCCTGTTGCTCTCTGCAATGCTTTGACCTCCTTTGCCACAGAAGCCTTTCAGCTGCAGTTGGGAGAGCGGTAGCCCTGGGTTCCTACTCAGGCTAAGTCAATGTGAAGAAGGAAATTTCAGCTTCCTTTTTGCCTTGCTCAGGGAGTGGTGGGTAAGGAGGAGTTGAAGGAATAAGGGAGAAGATCACAAGAGACCATGATCTTTCTTACGTGCATGCTGTTGTATCATGGGATACTACGTCTGAATTACTGAAAACAAAAGTGCATTCTGAGCACAAGTTTTGTTTAAACTAGAGTGGTCATGTAGTGAAGTACTGACCCTTCAGACCAACAAGAGGTAAAAGTATATTCCACCCATCCATCTTATTGTGTTATTTTCTTCTTAATATGTACACCTGCTGTACTTTCCCTATTTGCAAATCACACGAGTATAAGCTCGCTTTTGGGTTTTTGGGGGGTTTTTTTTTGTTACTCCACACCATATAATCTTTGACAGGTCGTGCAGGGAGTGTTGTGGGTCACTGGAAGTGTATGCTTCAGGAAGAAAGAAGAGACGAAATCTGCAGAACTCTGAAATTACACTGGAATGACCTCTAAAAATGCATAGGAAAGGTGACAAGTACCAATAATTCCTGTCATTTTGGTACACCTTACTCCCGGTTCCTTTGCCCAGTGTCAGTATTTGGGTGTTATGCCACTTGCCCAGCAGATTAAGTCCTTGATTTTCATTAGTTTCAACGTGTGCGCTGTGAATCAAATACCCGTGGCAGAGACCCAGCCTGCAATTCCTGCTGCTCCTTGGCGGGAGTTTATTCAATCTGTTCCTCTTGGCTAGGAGACTTTTCCTGGCTTGTGGTCTTATGTACAGCGTGATGGCAGAGTTATTTCCGCTCCAAAGCCTTGTAGTGATATTGTCTGAATGCTTCATGATGAGATATGGCTGGAGATCTGTGGAGAACTGAATTTAATTCTGCAAGAGCTATCTGTTATTTTCAGACTTTTTTTTTTTTAATAGTACAAAATAGACTTTTTGGAAGCAAAGTTGAAATTTGTGATCTCTCCTGGAGAGATACTCTCTTCTGAGCCATCATGTGAATACTCTGCTCCTGGACCTCATATGTAAACATTTTCCATCATATTCGATACTATTCAGGGATTATGTAGGTGCATAAAGATGTAGGTGCAGTTTATGCTTTGAAATCTGAGTGCAAGAGCCATGGATTTGGCAAAGAGCTAGGGAAAAAAAGTTTTGGTTAGCTCATGTTTAGGGAGGATCTGTTTCAGGAAATCTTTAACTACACAATTCCAAATCTTTCTGCTGATACTGTAGCATATAGATTTTTATTGTTTTCTTTTTCATTTTATATACTGAAGACAAATTTGTGTCTTAAAAACAGGTTTGGGGGGGATAAGCTCATTCTTTGAACAAAGTACATCCCATTGAAGTTACAGTGGGATTTCAAACTATTGCGTGTTGGCTATCTGTCCACATGCACAGTCATGTTCCACAGCTGAGGTGAAGTGAGCTGTTCCTCTCAGTGACTTGTGATCTTCACTTACGTTAGTACATCCAACAGTAAAAGCAAGATTTTATGTACTGGTGGTTACTATAGGGCATTTTACACACAGTAACTTCTTACTTTACAGCAACTTTGGTGTCCAAGTCCTAGTGTTGCCCTTGCCTTGGGTTGGTAATTATCAGAATAATTTAGATAATGCATGTTGATTTTAGGGCGCTTTCAAAATGTGTGACTTGAATCAGTCCCGTTGGCTGCCTGCTGAGAGGGCTGTCTGCAGAGTGAAGGGTAAGAGACAAGCACAACGCCCAACCTGGCTGGCAGTGGGTTTGCAGCAGAGCGTGGTGTGTCGGAACAGGGCCAGCTGAACCGGTGGGCAGCAGAGGTGATGGAAAAAAACGTGGAGGTGGAGTTAAGTTTAGATGAGTGCTTAGCAGGATAAAAAGATTGTTCACAACATTCTAATGAAAGCAGAGAGCCAAGTACCACTGTAAACAGTCTGGTGTAACTTCAGTCTGAAAAGCACTCGTGTCAGGTAATACATGGGGAAGAATGGGGAATAACAGGGAAAACATAACTATTATGTAAAATGAGTAGATTAGGTTAAATAATAGAAACTCTCAAAAAAAAAGTATTGGATAATTGGAGAAATTTCAGGAGTGGCTGGAAAATGAGAAATACGAGGTATACACATGTAAAGGGACTGAATTCAAAGATCAGATTTGTTTGACGGGGAAAAGTGAGTAAGAAAATGATACATATGTAAATATATGTGTATGTACATATATGATGGCTCTGGAACATCTGCTGTCACTGTCTTATAACACAAGAAGAGGGACACTTTTCAGTGAGATTCTTACCAAGTTTGCCTTTTTTTTAAGTATGCTGAAATCAGTTATTGGGCATTCAAATGCATGCATTTGTAATAAAATGGAAATGGATTCTATGTCCTTCCCTAACAATTGCTTCAAGTTAGGTTTAAAATGTATTTCTGTTTTAAAAGGATGTGGCTTGAAGCCCTCAACTTCAGCCATTCCACATGAAAATGAAGGTCTCATTGGTCCTGCACTTTGTTTTGTTTAATTTTTTTTTCCTCATTACAGAGCTCCCTGAAGATGTCTGGCTCATACTGCTTCAAACTGTCTGGATGTTTGCTGTTTAACTGCTGAAGCTTTCCTACTATTTGTCTTTCTGCTGAAGCCTAAATCTATTGAGGGATCAGAATTGGCTACTACGGTAAGACTTTTTTTAAATGGTAGTAAAATGTACCAGTTAATTTTGGTTTTATTTCTTTACTTATTAGCAAGACACCAAAACAAAACAAAATCTTAATGCTGTACAAAACAAGAGGATCATGCAATCATGCCCAACTTTGAACTAACCAAGAAACCTTGTTCTGCATTTTATCTGTTTATGCTTGTCCTATGCTTCCAAGCGAGGAATAAGAATGAAGTGAATAATTTCAGAAAATCTTTTTCTTGTAGGTAGATGTATGTATATAACTTATCAAAATGTGTATAAGTGTCTTACAAGTCTCTTCTAGGTACTGTATTTTGTTTGAAATGCATTTGGATTTAATGTCAGTTCTAATTATGGTATTTAAAATACTTAAGGTGATTCACAGAAGCATAGATGTTTTGATTTTTGGAGAATAAAAGTTGTTGAAAATAAGAAGAGGAAACCTTGTAAACAACAGGTGAGATAGAAAGATGACTGTACCTCTAAACACTTACAAATCCACAGTTGTTTGCTAGATTATGCAATAATACTGCATTTGGAAACTGTTATTTGTCCTTGATCTCAACAACTGTAGCAGTTTTGAATAACCATGTGATATTTTACAAATTTCAGGAATCAAGACCAGCTAAAACATGAGAAGATGTATTCAAGATGATCCAGCCAGAAGATTCCTCATTTCATAGAAATCTTATTTTTGTTTAATATGTAATGTCATTTGACAAAGCCAAGTTCAATTACTTATCTTGAAATTAAGACACACCTGAGGCCTTCATCAGAAATGTTTCTAACATTTTCAAGGAAAAATATGTCCCAGAAACTAAGTATGTTTTTACTAGTCTTCGGAATCATTTGGGGTTTGATGTTGCTACGCTACACTTTTCTGTATCCAAGACGCCAAAGCAGTGCCGAGCTGCGTGGACAGATATTAGATCTAAGTAAAAGATATGTCAAAGCACTGGCAGAAGAAAATAAAAATTTAATGAATGGTGGCGGTGGAGCCTCTATGGCAGGATATGGTAAGAGAAAAAAATCCATGCTAGTTGTTCAAATATCTCTTTTTCCTGAAAACTGTGAATTTATACTTTTTTCTTTTTTTAAAATAATACGTACTGCTCTTTAAGAGAGAAAACTTTCTGTATTAACTGATTTGATTTTAGTTTATTCACTGAAGCTGAAGATTAGGATGTGATGCAAATCAAGCTTGAGACATGAGGGTTTTGTTTTCCACAAATTTTTTAGAGATCTCCAGGTATCTACTGGACTGCTGGTGCTTACAGGATTAACATTGTGCTTTTTCTGAATCTATTTTTTCTCAGTCTATTGAGGAGTAAGCACATGCTTGATATGGGGATGACGTTTTAGATTAAGTCACTTCAGCATTACTTGTGCCTCATTGCTAACTTCCTGCTTTTATTTCTTTAATTTTCTTCTCTTAAGTAGCTAGAAAGGAGTGGAAACCAACAGACTGGTTGAGTTTGCAGTCTTGAGACTGCAAGGCTATTATGAATTTAGCAGAATCTCCCCTTGCTTTAGAAATAGCCATTAAAGATAGGTCCCTTGTCTCTAGAGCTTTGATACTTGCTGCAGTGTATCTCTCTGTTTATTTACCCATTAACTTGAATTGTTAAGTTCAATTGTAAACCTTGAGTTTTTTTTTTTTAATTTACGGGAATATATTACTAGAGCCTGTGCCTGTCTTCTGAAATATAGAAAAGATAGTTTTGAGGCTGTAATTTGAGATCTTTTTAGTGAAGCTATAAAAATGTCTTAATAATTTTAATGCTTTGGTCCCTAGCCACTCTTGAGGGAAGGCTACAGTGAGCTCCAGTTAATCCCTTAGGAATTAGGTTTGAAGAAATTACCTGTGTTCTGTCATAAAGGAAAAAATGTATCTGTGAAAATAAGGGTAGCACAAGGCTTAAAAAGTATTTTAAAAAAATAAATGTACGTGAAGATTTATATTAATATACTCTGATCCTCTTCTTAAGGAATCTTTAAAAGAGTGGATTCTACCAGTTGTAGGATGCCTTTTATAGGCACTCTGGTAAGAGTACAAACAGCAAAAATGTGTCTGCACTCTTTTTGCTGCAGCTCAGGAGCAAGGAGGCAAGTCTGTGATGACAAGATGAGCAGGAAGCAACCCAAGAGGAGGAGGACAGTATCAAAATGTCTTAGCCTATAATTCTTTCATTCATTAAGTTAACATTTTTACCACAGTAAGATACTACTTTTTCTTCCCCCTTTTCCTCTCCCCTTTTTTTGTCTTAAAGAATTTCCTGCCTTTACTGTGTAGTTGCTTTTCTGTGTAATTTGTTTTTAAAAACCCTTGTGTACTGCAGCTTTCTATTGCTGTGCAAGTATTGCAGTGTATTTCCAAATGAGATTTGCCTTCTGAGGTTTTGTCTGGAGTTTAATTTGAAAAATTAAGTCAACTCCTGATCTACATGCTGATTATCAGACTTACAACTTCAACAGACAATTCCATCCCTCAGACTGCTGAGCACAAAATGATACTCAAGAGTACATGACCCACAGCATGACATTGACAGCAGACCCTGGCCTGGCTCAAATTGTAAAGCAATTTCATAACTTTTTTGTTCAAAAATTACATTACTAAACAAGAACTCGTTCATTTTAGAGGGAAGGACTGACCTGAGATCGGATTTTTTGTTGTTTTTGGTTTTTTTTTTTTAATTTACTACTAGTGTTCTAATTTTATCTGGTTTACTCCTCTTTTTTCACTTTCATACCTGTGTTTTTCCTCCCGAATTTTTCTGGTTAGTTAAGAGCTGATTAAAGCAGGGGAGGGAAGAGAGTCTGTGTGTGTCTGCATCTGTGTGTGTTGTAGGAGATCTTAGCACCTTATAAAGCTTGGTAAGTTCATTTTTTCAAGATCTGAGAGAATCTGAACATTGACAACAGCGTAATTAGCTTTTGTTGAAAGGTCTGTTACTGGTTTTGTGTTCCAGAATATGGGGATTTTTTTACGGTACTTTCTCTTGTTTTTAACTCAATATAGGCCTAAATATATGGAATTTTTTCCCCTGCTTTATAGCTTATGTAGTAAGTGATAAGTTACTTTTCCATAGTAGTTTTTCTGTGGGATAGATCTGTTATTAAGAACTACCTTTTTCATGTTGGAAAGTATTTAAATATATTTTGTTGCTGTCCAGGGCTAAAAGGTGTCATAGCTGGGTATTCTATTGCTGTTGTCTGGATGAAATTTGAAATATTGCCTTTGAATAGTCATTAGTCTAATGCTCCAACTAGTGGTTTTGTTCTTACACTCAAATATTTAATTGCCTTTGTTCACAGTTCACTATTATGGTAGTATCTTCCTTGCCTCAAATAACAAAGAAATGGTATTAAAGAAAAATCAAGCAGCTATTTAATTGTATACTAATACGCAGTTTTTCCCCAAAAGTACAGTAGGAAGGATAGCAAGTCTTAAGATGTGAATGTGTTAAAATAGCAGTTCTTTTCCACACATAGTAAATAATAGAATCTAATTTGTTTTTTCCATTATCTTCAGCTGATCTTAAGAGAACAATTGCTGTTCTTCTGGATGACATCTTACAACGCCTCGTGAAATTGGAAAACAAAGTTGATTACATTGTTGTGAATGGCTCAGCAACAAATATCACTAATGGAACTAGCAATCAGGTGCCAGTAACTGCAAATAAACGTGTAAAACCAGCAAGAAACATTAGATAGCAAACAGGGCCACTTTGTGTTGCTACATGTATGATAGATAATACTTAAGATAAGCTTTTTATCTCTGGCTAGGGCAAAGCAGTAGTTGACTAAAAGAAGTGTAAACTATGCTGTTATACAATGTGCTGGATCTACGTAGGCCTAACTTACGTGCATAGGTTCTCAAACTGTTATTTCATTGCCTTTGAGCAGTACTTCTGAAGCGATCTTTGTTGTCTTTAAAGATATTTTGATATCATGATCCAGTATAGTATGTGATTGGATAATAACAATAAATGGAAAACAATGGGGAACTTACAGGTAGATTTCTAAATATATTTATTTAAGTATAAATACAACATATCTTTTGGATAGGTGAGCAGTATTGTAGCTTACTCATTTTTTGTGGTCTGTGTTAAGCCAAGGTAATTGAGGAAAACACATTGTTAAACACGTTAGAAAATGTGTATGCTTAGAATATTTTTGTTACTCATTTACTAAAACAATATTAAATCAAGGATAGCATTGATGATAATATTTTAAAATGTGACCCAAAGAATGTCTTTATTTGCACTATCTGTCAGAACAGCTAGAGAGAACTTACTGTATATTTAAGAAAATTAATTATAATAGGAAAACATCCTAGGTAGTAACACTGTCCAGGTGTATCTTTACACTGGAGTTAGGGCAGTTAGATTATCAAAAGCAAATCATAATCTGTGATATCTTAGATGAATATTTCTTACAAAGATATTTAAGTGTATGTATTTTGTAATTGCAGATAAAGTTATTTAAATGATGGAAATAAGTTTTGGGTATGTGAATACTGTTTATTTTTATTCATTGCTGTTTCTTGTTAACTTTCTAGTACCTTGCAATTTGTGATGAGTATAGCACATCATCTCCCTGCGTTGCTTATTTGATCAGGAGGAAAAGCAATAAAGGGAAACAAGGCATCTCTGCATTTAACAGAGATATATGTACTAAGGGTGTCTTATCATGGAATATTTGAGAGCTAAGGTAGTGTTTGCCTTAGGTCAGTAGCCTTACAGCAAAGTGAATTGCAGTGTGGATGCGCTGTATTTCAAAGTGTTACTGAAGTCATATTAAAGAGAAAGTGCCACTGAGCCTGTTTTTTTAAATGTTCTGAATGTTTGGAGGGGAGGGAGGACTCCTGTTCAGGGACTTCTTCCAAAAGTGTGTTGTGACTGGGTTTGTGGGGGTGGTCTAATCCTATATTAAGGAAAAAAAAAGCCACCAGTAAAACCAGAGGTGCTGGATGATGTACCATCCAAAGTTACGTGTTTTTTCTTTTCTTCTACTTCCCTGCGGATATTCTGGACTGTTATAAAGCAAAATATGCTTACAACCTTGGTTAGCCTCCAGATGATTTTTTTCTGTCACATTGTGTGTAAACATGTACTCACTTCAATGCAGAAAGAGAAAAATAAATTTTTAATTGTACTTGCAAAGGCTCCTGTTCTTTTTTTTTTTATCTTGTCATTCTTGTGATGTGTAGAGGCCTACTATTTAGCAGCTGCACACAGGCCTTAGCATAAGTAAAACCAAGGACAGACCAAGGATGTTTGCGGTTAGAAATATGTAAGACAAACAATTCCTGAGGAAATAAGAGATAAGAAGAGTACAAAACAAGATGCTCCTAAAATAGTCCAACCAATCATATAGCAGTCTAGGGCACGTGCACTGCTCGTGATAATCACTATCAACCAATCATATATATCATGTATGATGCATGTGGCGCGTGTGCGGATCCCACACAGTATAAATGTAACCAGCCTCCTGTAATAAATCGGTGTTCATGTATCATCATATTGGTGTGTCGTCCGTCCTTGCATGGAGATCCCCAACAGTGATGTGTGCTCTAGGTGCTTCTGGATTGGAAAATTGTACGTCTCGGAAGTGTACTACTGGTCTATCCGGTATTCTTCCTGTTCAATCACTTGAGTTCTTTTGCTCTTGAAATTCTATTGCCCTGAAACTTTACTCAGGTTAGAGGTGAGGGGACAAAGAAATGAAAATAAAATAAAATTAGTTGGTTTAGATCTTTAATGGTGAAGACTTCACCCTTCAGTCTAAGAGTGAAGTTCTGAGGTGGGTAACTTCTTTTGAATCTGCAAGTCTCTATTGACAACATGAATACATCAGTGTCCGTCATACGCCTTGCCCCTCTTTTCATGGCCAGTCTTGTTCTGTGCTGTACTGCCATGCTGTGCCTCTGACTTGTGTGCTCCCTTCACCAGCTACCTAGCACAGAACTACTTCCATGATTTCTGTGCTCCAGCAGTGCGGAGGGTAGAAGCTGAGTTTCATCCTTTTTGCTGAGATAACAGGACTTTTCAGAGTGGCAAAACTAAGCTTAAAGTGTGCAGACTAAGGAAAAGAGGGTAAGGAAGGGATAAGGAGCGGGTCTCAGCTGCCTTTTCCATCAACAAAAAAACATCTGCATGTTCTACCCTGCAGCTTCCTTTGTAAGATACTTTGAGAGGTGTGGCAGCCCTGCAAGGATGGGAGGTTGTGTAAAGAACCTAAGGGCTTGTGAAAAAGAAGCAATAGAAAACCTGCAACTCACCCCAGGTCCAAAATGCTTGATAGTATCACCGCATTTGGTTGTATTGCCAAGCATTTAAAAAAATTTTTGAAGGAATATTTAAAAAATATTTCTGCTATGCTGCAGTTTTTATGATGCAGCTGTGTATTTCTTATTTCAGATGACATTACAAATCCCCCCAAAGTGACCTGCTTCAAGTTTTGTAAAATACAGAATCTTCTTAAGGTTGGTTGGTTCTTAGGCTGGATTGGATTTATTTGTTTTTTTTCCTTTTCTTTGTCTTTGGAAGGCAGAGGGACATATAAACTCCTTATATAAAGAACTCTGATTCTGGGGGGCGGTGGTGTTGGTGGTGTTTGTTTTGGTGTTCTTTAAATCTTTTGGTAAATTATGAGACTTGATTTTTCCTAGCTGTAATTTGCCTCATGAGTGTTTACCAGCTGATTTCACTAGGTAATTGGTAGTACTTCTGTGCCTGTGAAAGATTGTTTAATCTAGGTAGCAAAAAATGTTCAAGTTCTACTCTCCCAACAAAACCTCTAATGAAGAAAAATGGGAAGAAAAGAGTTATTGATTGCTGTCTCAACAGCTAGAAGCATCACAGGCCTTAATACAGCTCTTGAGTTCCACAACCAAATAAGTGGCAGGCAAACATGTGGCTTAGGGGAAAATGGTCTTGATTCTTGAGTTCTTTCTGTTGTTTTCATCATCTAAATAATTAATTTTTTAATCTCACCATAGTAACCTTAATGTAATTCAGATATCCAAGCATTGTCTCACAATTGTATGTGAAGAAGAAAAAAGTGCTGAGTGGTCTGACATTAAAGAACCTGTGGGGTGAACAGAGGGACAGGCGGATACTCCACTGAAACACACCGAGACGGCTTTCAACAAACTGCTTCTCCACTGTTAGGATCACGGAAGTTTGCTGATCTGTTTTTAATGAAATAATTTTTAAAAAACAGAAACATGGCAGAAGGATGCAGAGGTTCCTGTAATTGGTATGGTGAAACACGAGTATCCTTGGCATCTAGTAACATGCCTAACATATTGCACAGTTGTGTTTTTCCGAGTAACTGCTAAATACTTGTTTTTCATTAGGACGATCGTTTAAAGAGGCTGGCTAGATAGATCTAAGTTCTAATTGAAAATATCTGCCCCCGCAGAGGTTTTCAAACTGTGTAGTGTCTGTGATGTGTGCAAGCTGCCTAAGTGACCAAGTGCCTCCTGTGCAGGGACATATTCTGGGGGTCATTGCTGCCACTGCGGTCTTTGTTCCTGGGAATGCAGAAGCGGATTAAATTTGGGAACCTCTACAGGAAGTTTATTTAGAAAAATGACTACATAGAATTTAGGTTCCCAGTTTATCATAGTTTCTTAAAAACCTTTTAGAAAATACTTCCTCAAAATACTCAAATTAATGGAACGAGCTAAATCTCTAAAATATTTTACTTAACTGGTGTGGTTTTTAAAGGTCGTGTAGAGTATCTGTTGAAATATTTAGCAATTAATTGAAATATAACCTGGGATTATGTCCTTTCATTAGTTTGTGCTTGGCAAAACAACGCTGTCTGCTATCTGTGGGGTTCAATTTAACAGTATGTAAAATACTTTTTCAAAGGCAAGGGTGAAATGGGAGACTTATTTTTATAGCAGCTAAGCAGGTGAATTAGACTTTTGCAAACATTTCTCATGTGGAATAGACTGTTACTGAACAGATAGTTCACTAAATCTCAGTTGTGTGGGATGGTGCACGTGTGCATTTGTATCTGTTTAAAAATATCATTTAGATTTATAAAATGAGGCCCGAGTTAAAGAAAAAAGCCTCCAATTTCATACATATATGAAATCACCTCAGTTAAGCAGAAGTGGCATCACATGCTACTGATTTATCTTATCTGTAAGTGATCTTAATTACTACAAATTTCCCAGCTAGGTTTGTCAGTACCTCCAGCAAAAACCTTTCATTATTAATTGACCTTTGCTTGCATATAAGATTGCATATTCCCTGTGGCATTCATCAACTTACTCTGTTCAGTAGCTGTCTAATCACGTTCTGTTTCTCTGATAGCAAAACCGAAGAGAATCGTGTCGACATTTTTAAATGCCTGTAAACCAGGGTTAATAATAAGCAAACTGATTTTTATTGTAGCATAATGTATGGTCATTTTTAGAAGTTTAAGTGAGTACTGCTTACATTTGCTTATAAGTATATCAGAATATTGAGAAGAAATGTGGAGGGAGAAAACAATTTGATGGAAAGTGTTTCCATTATTCTTTCTGCCACTTCAATTCTTCTTGTTTTCAGAATAGCTAATTACAGATAGTCATTGACCAAGTGCATAGAAGTAGAATGACTAACTACTACTTCAAAATGATGAGTTGAGGTCTAAAATATTTAAACAGTTATTTCTAAATTATTTATTCTCATATTAATAAAGTGGCTATCTTCAATTTACATAGGTATCTCACCCAGATTAATTTTAAGCACTTGTCAAACTTGTAATGATTTTTAAAAATGTAAAGGGTCGCACATTTTATTGTTAACAGAGGGTGTTGAGAGAGACTGTCAACACCCTATGCAGCATTAAGCTGTTGCCTTTGATGTGTAGGCAGCACCTTAGGTCTCACAGAGCTGTACTGTAAGTGAGTGTCCATATGTTCAACCCACTTTGATATGTTCAGAGATCTTGGGCCAGCAGCGTCCGTATGCTACATCGCAGCCATAGGAGGTAAAACATGCCATCTGGATTTCTGTTCCTTTTACTTACCTTGTGGCACAGCTTCTTCACAGTAGCAGAAAGCCTTTTTTTCCCCCTGCTATTCAAAACTATTCAATAGTTTACCATGGAAAATTTGGTTGGGCTTAGTCTTTATTGAATTTTATTTCAGATGTCCATTAACAATCTCGTAAAGGGATGGGAGACAGCAGAGGGTTTTCTGAATCCAAAATACATTCCAATACTCACGCTATGACAGTAGAACAGCGGGTGCTTGAAATATCTTTATTAGCTAAGAACTCAATTTCTTAATTATAAAGTCTTTCGCCTTTTAGGTCTGTTACCGAGTAAGTCTACGAGCACAAACTTGGATCCAAGCAGATGCTGGAGTGCTAATAAGCTGAGCACTGTATCTTTATTGCAGAGAACATTTGCTGTGATCAAATTCAGGAATAAAACCTCAATTTTTAAGATGGGAGGTAGTTCATAGGACCGGTGCCCCACAAAAAATTGTTTTAATTTTTCCTCTCAACACCTTCACATTGACTGTTTCACAGGTAATCTGACACTAAGTATAGACTTAACATTTGTAGCCCTCACCAAAAGCTGCTTAATCCAGAAATGTGGCTCTGCTCTCCAAACCCAAGCTATTTTGGAGCACTGTTTTTAACAAAGATCTTGCACAGACAAGATACATCCAACTCATGACATAGGAGCTCTGCTCATTCTGTGTGAACCAGCCTTGCCAGAGCGCTCACCCTACTTTATTGGCAGTGCTGGGATCTCTGGCACTGGTGAAATGTGCATACAGATAAGGTATCTCAAACATCTTCAATTTTGTGCAGTTCCTGTGCTGTAGCGTGTTCCTCAGTACATTTGAATTCCTTGTCAGCAGAGCTTCTTGTCTTAAGTTCCCCTTTCCCCATCTGTTTCTTTTTTCAAGTTTTGGTCACAGGAGGAATTTTCTTTTTCCTGAAGATACAATCCTGACTTTTTTGTGTGGTTTTATTTTCTTCTGCTAGCTTACTTGAAGATGTACTGGCTGCAGTGATGACTTGCTTCTGTATCTTTTCTGCCTTTAAGAGGGACCTGTTCGTGTTTAGGTCTCAGTGTGGTAGAACATGTGTGTTGTACCGCAGTGCTGGCTGCTCTGCTGAAATTTCTTATACATGTGGCATAGCCACAGGACAAATGTCCAGACCATATGCCCTATCACCGTATTTAGATACTGCTGGAAACTTGAAAGTCTCCCCGTTGTTTCATCTCTCTCTGGGGGATGTTTTGGCAAAACACTGCCTTGGTCCTTGTGACATCTCTCTTCACCTTCTGCTTCATTGCTGGTGGCTTGCCCAGTGCAAAACAATCTGGAGATCTTGAATTGCTGAACTTTTTTTTGACAGGCACCTGTCATTTTATTGTATGGAAAAAGCCTACCCTCTTGGGTCTCACTTTGACAGTCTGGGGGCTTGTAGCTTGCATTAACATGCAGAGCACAATTTAAATATCAATTTCCTAAAGCTCACTTAAAAAAACCATACTACATTTTTGCTCACACATTCAGTCACTACGTGACCAATGTGTCCACACCAAGAGGAACCAGTCAGTAAACCACGGGCTGCTATTTCTGATACTACAGCCTTCAAACACATTGGAGGAGTTGTTTCAACATGTTGGCATTGTTTGTGGCACATGGAGAGGAACTGGGAATTGCAGGTTGCCAGTCTAAGAACCATCTTTGGTTATGAGCGTTTCCCAAAGTTGCCCTCCTTTTGTCTTGAACTATGAACAAAACATTGATTATATTTTATAGTGGAAGATCTTTCAAAGAACATCAGTGAGTTTGAGGTAAGATTTGTGGTATCAAGAGGCAGCTTTCATGTTCTAGATGAAACAAATCTTTCAAGATGTTCTAGATAAATGACAATGGTATTTTAAATTATATTTATTTATTTATTTTGGATCAACAGCTCTGGATTCTCCCTACAACACAAAGATGGGGACTGTCTCTGCTCTGGAGAGTTTTACAGTTGAGTTCCTTGATGCTGTTAACTGGGTCATGTTTTTCACCTTCTCTGTAGATTCATTCACTAAGAATGAAACTCTCCATAGGTAAAAACTTTTACTCACAGAGGTAACTTAAGAAATTCAGGATCTACAACAAGTGAAGGATTGGCAGGCACTGGTGAGAAATCCAGGGGAGGTAGTTTCTTTCTTAAAAGTATACATTATGGGACAAGTCATGTAATGCATTTTGCTTAACATCAATAATGAAATGTACATTGCATCTTCTGCTGCTTATGTTCTTTAGACCTGCCTCAAAATATTAAGTACTTTAGCTGTTGGTTGAAAAGTAAATATTTAGAAAGGATTTCTTTACAGTCACCGCATTTTACTCAAACTAGAAACTAAAAACCTTTGGAATGGGGAAAAAACATGGAGAAATGGTCATGCTTATGCTAAAATTGTGTTTTCAGACATGTCTTTTCAAGTGAGCAATATGCAAAGGCTGTAACTTTGGTGTATAATTTTTGTGTAGTTAACAAACTGAACACTAGAATTTTGGAGAGGAAAATAACATTTGAATTACTGCTTTTCTTTTTGCTAGCATCTTCGCCATCAATTCAATCAGTAAAAAACAAAGAACCTTTCTTCTAGAGTAGAACGTCTGTCAAAGCTAAAACTGAAGAAAGGCTTATTTGCCATGAAGCTTGTCTGTTTTCTCATTATATCAGTCGATCTAATGAAAGATGTTACCTCGTCTCAATAAACTTTGCAAAACTAAACATGTAATACACAACAAAGGGAAGACTTGTCAGCTGGCAAAAGTCAACTTGGTTATAGCTCATCAGCATAGTTACAAACCACACCCTGCCCTTTTACCCCTAATAAACAGAATCTTATTGTTGACTTTCATTTTATATTGTTTGAATAAAGAATGAAAGCCAAGTCATACATTATTTTGTTTGCATTTCTTTTACATGGTACATTCCCAGGATCATTTATTTGTTTACAGTGCACAACACCTGAATCAGAAGCAAACAGGGATGTATGTTGGCTGGAGCATGGAACTTGTGAAAATTGCATGGTTTACTTAGCTTAAGTGGGAATTTAAAGGCTAAACAAGACTATGGCAGCAACTGAAGCCTAAGTAATCTTTACCAACACACACTAATTATTCCTGGTGGGACTGAAGTGATGGCAGTCCACTTACCTTCTAGGAAGATGGCTGTGATACTGTAGGGTAGGCTTCCTGCTTGTGTACAGGAAAAAGGAGTAACTAGAAAGGACATTCACCATACTACTAGAATCACAACAGAATACTACTTTGTGCCTCTAAGCTGACATGTAGTAGCACAACAAGTATGTACTGCCTTGCACTGTAGAAAAAAGCAAGGCTCCCATAGACCACATCATGCAGAAGCACTGGCACATCTTTGCACAGGGTTCATGCAAGTGCCCTTTCTCAATACAGTGGTGTCAGCTAAGAGTAATTAGAGATCATAGAATCACAGATGGTCTGGGTTGGAAAGGACCTTAAAGGTCACCTGGTTCCAACCCCCCTGCCAGCATCAGGGACACCTCCCACCAGACCAGGTTGCTCCAAGCCCCATCCAACCTGGCCTTGAACACTGCCAGGGAGGGGGCAGCCACAGCTTCTCTGGGCAACCTGTGCAATCAGGGTCTTTTTTCAGTTCAGGCAGGCTGGAGGCAATTTTGTAGGCAAAGAATGCAACTGCACCTTACACTTTGCCAGGGTATTGTAGATACCCTGGTGTACCCGGGCCACTCTGTGTTCTCTGTACCACGCAGGTGGTGGCAGGGAGCCGAGGTGTGGCTTCAGGGTACATGGAGGGCCCCAATACAGGTTCCCCTTGTGAGAGCTGGTCCTGTGCTCTCCCCGCCTCCAGCGTGAGCATCCCCGAGGTTCCCCTCCCTTACATCTGCCGGGGAATCTGTGACCGAACAAAAACACCCCTGCAGAACCGTGGCAAGATGTGAACAGCAGCACCCGCCGAGGGCAGTGCGAGGGCAGGGGCGGGAGGGCCTGGGCCGGGCACGATGCGTTGGGCGGTTGGTTCTGCCGGTGTCAGTGCCCCCTGGGGCACCGCACCTGCACGCACAGGCCCCGGCCGTGCAGTTCCCCGGCGGCGAGCGAGGGGCGGCCGCCTCCGCCACCGCCCCGCCCGGCTGCGTGAGCCCCGGCGCGGGCTCTGCCCTGCCCTGCCCTGCCCGACACTGCCGGGTCCCGCACATTCCCCAG
>VZRW01011048.1:0-11610 GCA_013398125.1 Aegotheles bennettii
AGGTGCAGCCTCACCAGTACAGGTGAGGACTGGGGTCTTTTCCTACAGTCTCTGGCCCCCAACCTCAACCCCAGGGTGATGTTGCCAAAGGCACCGGCGTGGTCCCTCTCCCTGCTATCTGGTGGGAGAAGACCACACAGACCCCTCAGTCCATGAACAGCTGGGGCTGTGGATCCCTGTGTGTGTGCTCCCTTCCCATCCGTGTGCTCCTGGCTCATTCCCCCAGGACTTCTGAGCTGCCAGAAATGTGTGGGGAAGCCCATGGGGGTCTCCTTGGGTCCGAAGCCAGGGAGATGCCCGGCACTGCTCTACGTTGAACCTCCTCCATCACCCCCCGCATCCCTTGCCCAGGAGCAGACCGGATCAGATGTGTTCCCCTCTCCTGCCTCGCTGTGTTCAGCATCACTTGTGTCCTGTGACCTGCCTGTCCCCCCTGTCCTGGCGTGATGCTGGGCTCCCCACAGCAGCCCCCAGTTGCGTTTATAACCCCTCCTCTCCCACCAGTAACCCAGCTGCATCCTCCCTGGCACACCCTTGACCACTGGAAGTTGGAACTGGAGTTCAGTCCCTCCCATACAGGCTTAGGGTAGAAATTAAGCAAGCTCTTCTCCTTCTGTCACCTCCTTTTTAACCTTCTTCTTCTGAAGTGGCTGCTCCCTTGCTCTGCCCCTGAGCAGAGAGGCTGAGCCATGGTGAGCGGTGCTGTTGTCCAGGGAGAGGTGGGCAGGAAGGCTTCTCCATGGGTGGATGCAGGAGATCCCCGTCCTCCAAAAACCCTCGCAGCCAGGAGGGAGCCCTGTGCCCAGAGCAATGCTGCCAAACAAACAGCCAGGGGAACGGGAAGGAGAGGTGGACAAGGGGGATCCCAGACAAGAAGCTTGTGTTGAAGCAGTGGCGGCAGCTCCAGCTTGGGGACCTCCTAGCACATGCCCTGGAAACCACCACTGCCTCCATCCTGCCACTGCCGTGTCCCTTCTTGTGCCCCCACACTGCCTGNCCCAGCTCCGCTCGGCCTGATCCTGTGCCACAGGGGAGCCCGGCAGGCACAGCTGATTAATGGGAATGCCAGTGGAGGAAGGCATCACCATCCATCAGGAAGAGCTTTTTCACTGGGAGGCCAGCACAGCACTGGAGCAGGTGGTGGGATCTCCATCCTGGGTGGCTCAGCGATGTGACCTAGTGCCGGGACAGTCCTGCTTCCAGCAGGGTGCCAGGCTGTAGCCCTCCAGTGCCTCTTCCCACCAGCACCCCTGCTGTCTCCTGGAGAGGACAGGGCAGTGCAGAGCCTCCTTTTTTCCTAGCTTCCCTTGCTCAGAATACCCGCTGAGATAAAAGATCCCACCTGACACAGAAGATGGCTGAGCCAAAGGGCCAGACTCTTCTAGTGACTGCTGAGGAAGCCCAGAGACAATCTTGCTACAACGCTCCTCCACTGGACCTCAATCCCAGCACAACAGCTCCTCCTCCTCCTCATCTTCCCTTCTTGGTTCATCAAAACCCCCTGGCACTTCTCCAGACCCTCCAACAGCTCCTGCCCTGGGTTTATCAGCTTGGGCTTGGCAGTGGCACTGCCGGACCCCACGTGCTGGCACACCGAGCTGCTCACTGCGCCGAGCTGGGGCTTGTAGAATTGTACCTGTAGCCAGCGTCAAAGTAGACACTCATTCTCAACCATGCTGATATTTATCCATCTTAGACAGAGTTTGAAGCCAAGAAAGAAGCTCCACACCTTCTGCCGTGCCCACAGGGAAAGGACGAGAGGGAACGGCCTGAAATTGCAGCAGGGGAGATTCAGGTTGGACACGAGGGACAATTCCTTCCCTGGGAGGGGGATTGGGGGTGGGAATGGGTTGCCCAGGGAGGTGGTGGAGTCCCCATCCCTGGAGGTGTTCAAGAGGCGTCTGGATGTGGCGCTGGGTGCTGTGGGTGAGTGGGGATGGAGGTGGGGGTTGGACTGGGTGAGCTTGGAGGTCTCTTCCAGCCTCGATGATTCTATGGTTCTAAGAATCCCCACCAAATTCAAGATCTTGCTGGTATTTCTCCCACCATGCTGGCAGCCCTTAACACGGAACCTCACCTCTCCCACGCACTGGCTTTGTTTCGAGTGTTTCTGACCTTTTTAGCCCAAATCTCTTTACAGCACATGCCAACTCTACTGCAGAACTGCTTACCCATTATTTTTTTTCTCCAAGTCATGAAATGCCACCCCGGGAAGATTAGTGCACAGCACAGTGGAACAGGTATCATGACACGTTGCACCAACTTTTCTCAACCAGCTTTTAATCCCTGGTGGCATTTTTACCCCTCGGATCTGCTTTCAACCCTTGCTTCGCCTCAGTTCTTGCTTTGCTCTGCATCAGCTCCCACAAGCCATGTTGTCAGCAGCTTTCAGATATTCAGATGCATTAAAGGAAGGTACCGAGAGATGCTCCAGTAGTCACATTTTCCCCCAAAATCTCAGCTTTCAGGGAAGAGATTCCCAGGGTATCTGCACACACAGATCAAGTGTGACCAGCAGCCTCGTACCAGAAGGCAGAGGCAAGCCCCCAACCTTCACCCCCAGCTGCTGCTTCCCCAGTGCTGCCTCTGAAGCTTGATAGCAGCATTCTGTGTCACACTCAACGTCCTCCCTCTGAGCAGCAATGGCTGAAATAAAGAGCAGAAGGGCAGCAAACCAAAGAGAGCTGGAGGAGTCCTCTGTCTCTCCCCAGATGAATGAAAGGTTTGCAGGCGAGCAAAGCAAGTGGAACAACGCTCGGTCAGAGGGAGAGAAGTTTTATTGACACGGTTACAACAGCACCTATCCCCACCTTTCAGAGGGACTGACGTGATTTGGAGACCCACCAGAAGCCAGGTGGTTACATGGGGATCCCACCACCAGCTGTCTACCCCTGCTGCTGGGGTTATCAAGGTAAACTGTTTATCAAGCGGAGACTACATGCTGGCGTGGGGACCTCAACAGGTCAGCATCACTTCCAAAAAGGACAGGCTCACAGCTTCCCAGAGGGAAAAGCCCTTCTAGATACCAGTCACCCTGCAGCTGGAAGACTGCTGTATGGCTCCAGGTGTATGCTAAAATCCTGCATTTCATTGCTGCCGGGGAAATCTGCTAGAAGGGGAAAAGAAATGAGGCTGGAGGAGCAGAGGCAGGGCTCAACCTCTCTAGAACCTGGTGTTGCCACAAGCAGCAGGAGCCTTGTGCAGCAAGGACCCAGCTGAGGGCAACAAGAGGCTGGGCAGAGCTCAGGACTCACCTTGGGACCACGTCCCAGGGACACAGGAGCTGCTAAGCTGGGTCAGACCAATGGTCTGGCTAAGCCCAGGAATCAGTTTTCAGTGCAGGATGAGGACAGAGGGGTCTGTGACCAGGACAAGTAAGCAGTTATCCATCCTCCAAGTGCTCTCCCAGCCTCCAGCAGTTCATAGCTCGCGGATCTTCTGAGCCAGTTGTTCACCAGTCCTTACAAAAAACATTTTCCCTTTGTCCATACAACTGGGTTTCAACCTGTGTAAGCTCCTAGCACCCACCTTACCCTGCAGAAAGGAGCTTCATGGCTACCTACACCTCTGGTGGGACTGGGGGGGGTTGTTTGGTTTAGTGGAAAAAGCAAGCAGTTGCTCCCCATTCATTTTCTCTGTGTCACTCACGATTTCAGACACCATTTATGACTCCTTTCCCCCGGTCTCTTTTCCAAGCTTAGAGGCTGCAACTCTAAGATTCCTAAAATTCAGATGTACTTGGCCTCCTCTGAACGTTCCCCAGCCTTACAATCCTTATGCAGTTGGAGGAACTGGAAACACGGTGTTGAAGCAGCGCGTGCACTGTCGTTTTACACAGGGAGGTGATACCATTCTCCATTTAGCTGTGTAATAATTCCTTTCCTAGTAGCACCTAGCATTTATTTAGCTTCTCTGAAAGACCCCAGAAAAGCTTTCCCGGATCCTGTACACCAGGCAACCCAGAGATCTCACCACACGAGCCTGGAGGGGGATGGACACGTTCCAAGGCTCCTCCCTGCCCTAGTTCCCTGGGAAGTGTTTTCAAGTATAGGGATATTCAGCTATTAAACACAAGATGACAAAGTCAACCCCCCCAAAAAACAGAGTTATAATAAATTAAACACACAAATACCCAACCCCCAAAAGCAGAAGGTGACAGGGGCTGTGATAGACCAGGACTCCTGAGACCCCAACAAATCAAACCATTACAGAAACCACTCAAGCGCAACCTTGAAGAGCTTCAGCCAGAAACTTCCCAACTGGTAAGAAAGCGAAATCACTGTGGGCTTTATGGGAAAGAGCAAATCTATTATGGGATGTTTGAGGGGAAGTGTGGGGCTACGTAAGGTTTATCATGCAATGTTTTAAGGAAGATTATGGGAGCAAAACTCGCTATGGGCTGTTCAGGGGCAGGATCGGAGGAAAGGGAGGCACGAAGTCAGATCAGGGAGAAGGGAGCATGGAAAATGGAGAGGAAGAAATGTAAGGGGCCAGTCCATGAGGGACTGGCTGCTGGTCAGTGTGCGTGTCTAGCTGAGCCCTGCACCTGATTACCACCATCTGTCCCAGCCTCGCATTAAACTAATCCTGGCTGCTTCCCCTGCACACGTGCACATTTGTGAGCTGCTAACACACCCAAGCTGGACCAGCCCGTAAGTGGGATAACAGCTCCAAGAATCAGGTACCAGACAGACCCCAGGTCTGAGGACCAGCTACCAGAGACCCCTGGAAGCGCAGGCACACGATGACCAGCACGCTGCGGGTTTGATGGGCCACTGAGCACTGACAGGATTAGGCTCTGGCTGTGCCATTCATGTTTTGCCGAGGGCCCTTTCTGGTTTCCCGAGCATCTGCCGCAGTTTCTGCAATTCCTGCTCACCAGTCTGCATCCGTGGGGTGTGTGCATGTGTCTGCAGGAGCTTCTGGAGCTCCCGCTCAGCCTCGTCGCTGCTGAACCTGGGAAAACAGCAGCCTCACATGCACCAGAGCAGGACAGAAAGGGTTCCCTGGATCCTACAGCCCGCTGCATTCAGCTGTGCTTGACATGAGATGAACCCAAATCCTGGCGAGGAAAACAAACTGATGCAAAGCCTCACGTGAGCTGAGCTAGCAAGACCATCAGAGACACAAGAGTTCGGCCTCAGGTCTGCTCTACACCCAACTCCAGGCACACTGCAGTGGAACAGAAGCCAGAGAGCACTCTTGGTAGAAAGCTTATTAATAAATTGTCTCTAGAAACTAAAGATTTATTCACTGGAGAGCAGAGACAAAGAAGAGAGTCTCAACTCTTAACAAGTTATCAGGAGAGTATCAACTCACCCTGATGAGTTTCAAATAGAAACAGCCTAGACCACGGCTTGTTACGTCTCGGGGAGAAGCAACCACAAGCAGGTGGACAAAAAACAACAAAGGTGACTGTACAGCTCCAGACCAGCTGCAATCCCTGCCAAGAACCAAGAGACTGCTGGGGACCAGCACAAGGGTGAAACGGGGACAACCACAATGGTGAGCTGGGCCAGCATGCAGTGGTGCCAGGGAGCTAGGGGCCAGCACAGGAGCCCTGCCCTGACACAGTGTGCTGCTGAGAGGCACCACGCCATACAGCCTTCACCTAGGACTTCATCTCCCACCCGTTCTTCACAGAACAGCCAGGCTGGAGGGTGTAAGAACCAACACCAGAAAGACCAGAGCACTGGTGCAGAAGGGGTTTCTGCTGCAGAGGAGCAAGGGGACATGGCAGAATCCTGCCTTTGAGGGAAAAGGACAAGACTTGGGCAAGAGTATAAAACTTTTAATGGGTCAGCACACCAGTCGTGCTGCGGAGGAGGGAGAGGAGCAGACAGGGCTGTAGCTGTCCCAGAGCAGGAGAGACAAGGGGTACATGCATGGCTGCGGCAGTCCTCAGCCTCTGCTCTCCAAGGAGGGGCCCACCCCTGGTGGAGCAGTTCCTCTCACTGCCCATTCAGCTTCACTCTGTGCTTCTTCCCAGCAGGGACTCGAGCACGCATGGTTTTGGGAGAAGGCCGGCCAGCCTTTGGGGGTCTCCTCTGGGCCTGCAGGGAACGTCTCTTCTTCAAAGCAGGCTGGGGCGGCTTCTGCTCTTCCACAACTTTCGATCCCTCAAGTTTCTTCTTTTTTGGCTGAGGCTCCGTGACAGTACTGGGGACAGCAGACTGAGTTGCTGCTTCCACAGCAGGTTCTTCATCTGAAACAAGAGAAAGGTGCTTAGAAAGAACCTGCATGGCTTCTGCAGGGGAAGCAGCCCAGGCAGCTCATCACAGCTCCAGCACCGTTACCTTTCTGTGCTTGGGGGATGGCATTAGAGAACTTCTTGAACTTGGCAATGAAGAACCCATCCATATTGTGCGTGTGGGGATAGAAACGCCGCGTAGACTTGAGGGAGGGGTGGAACCGACGGTCCTTGAACCTGTAGGAGGAAGTGAGGTGAGAAGTGATAGAATGGCTCTGCTCAAACCTGGCCACCAAGGCACAGTCACCCGTGCAGCTTGTGGCCTGGCACACACCTGGTGAAGCCTTCCTTGCCAAAGTCCAGGCCTGTGGCCACCAAACGAACGTTGCGTTTCTTCAGGGCATAATCCACAACCCACTCGTTCTCCTCCACCTGCCAGAGGCTAAGCATGAGCACCCAAGGCTCGCCAGTTGCCCGAGCAGACAACCACAGCAGAGCACGAAGGGGACTTACCATGATGGAGCAAGTGCAGTAGACAATGTAGCCCCCTGTCTCTGAGGCAGCGTTGACTGAGTCTATAGCACTGAGGATCAGCTCCTTCTGCAGGTGAGCGCAGCGCAGGATGTCTTTCTCATCCTGAAAGATGGGTTAGGATGCCAGAGGCACAGAGAAACACCCCAGGCCTCTGTTGTGGATGGAAGGGTGACAGGACAGCAAAGCATATGAGATACAGAAGATTGTGGAGTCTTCTGTAGAACTAACCTCAAAAAACCTACCCCTGGGACAACAAGCACAATAGGAAGGAGAGGGAAAAATCAGTCTCCCTATTGCAGACATCTCTCAAGAATGAAGCTGCCCCGAAGTCCCTTTGTCCCTCCTCTCATGACTCATACCCAAGTTCCCATCTTGTGTCCCCACTGGTCGCTCACCTTGTTGGTTTTGACCGCAGGATCCTTGGAAATGACGCCTGTTCCGCTACAAGGAGCATCAAGCAAGACACGGTCGAACCCTCCGAGCACCTGCAGGTGTACATTTGGAGTTATGCTCACAGGTGGGGACTGGAAGACCCCACAAGTCACAAGACCAAGACTAGAAGGGGAACCAGAAGACTGGGAAAGCAGTAAAGATCCCTCACTCCTCCCCGTCTCCATACCAAACAACAAACACACTCCCCAGGAGCTCTGCTCCCCCGCCTGTGACAAGGGGCTCCAGAGGACACAGCAGCTTTAGGTAGGCATGGCAGGGACACCAAGGGACATACCTTGGGGAACTGGCGTCCGTCACAGTTGCTCACTACAGCATTGGTGACCCCCAGCCGGTGCAAGTTCCCGACCACGCTACGCAGCCGCTCAGCGTTGCTGTCGTTGGCCAAGATCATACCTGTGTTCTTCATCAGCTGAGCTGCAGAGGGCAAAAGCAAGGGGCTGGAAACCTCCTGGGGACAGCCACCTCCTCCCTTTCCCCGAGTTCAGTCCCACTCCGTTCCCCCTTTCTGTACAGAGCAGTGGAACCTCAGCACCCCCCCCCAAGAGAGAAGGGCAGAGAAGGGCAAGGAGGCTGGTGAGAGGTCTGGCAAACAAGCCTTATGGAGACCAGCTGAGGGAGCTGGGGTTATTGAGCCTGGAGAAGAGGAGGCTGAGAGGAGACCTTATTGCCCTCTACAACTACCTAAAGGGAGGTTGTAGTGAGGCTGCTGTTGGTCTCTTCTCCCCAATTGCTGATGACAGGACGAGAGGAAATGGCCTCAAGTTCCATCAGGGGAAGTTTAGGTTGGAGATTAGGAAGAAGTTCTTTACTGGGAGGGTGGTTGGGCACTGGAATGGGCTGCCCAGGGAGGTGGTGGAGTCACCATCCCTGGGGGTGTTCAACAAACGGGTTGATGAGGCACTTGAGGCCATGGTCTGATGGTCTGATGGTTAGGGATATGATGGGATAAAGGTTGGACTTGATGACCCTGGAGGTCCCTTCCAACCAGAATGATTCTATGGTTCTGTTCTATGATTCAAGGCTCCAGGGTGGTACCTATGTAGCTGGTCTTGCCTCCCGGGGCACAGCACATGTCCAGGATGCGTTCGTTCTCCTGTGGAGCCAGAGCCATGACAGGGAGGAGACTGGAGGCTCCTTGCAGCATGTAGTGCCCAGCCAGATACTCAGGGGTGGCACCTGGGCAGCAAAGGCAGGACAAAAGAAGATGACACGTAAAAGAAACGGAGCCAAGAGGGAGTCAGCTCAGCTATGGAAGGGCAGTCTCACCAATGGGCACAGAGGAGTCATAAATCACAAGTCCTGTTTTGGACCATTTCCCCAGGGGGTCAAGGTTCACGCCACGGTTGATTAGAGCCTGCAAGACAAGGAGAAGGGGCTGAGGCACCGCCGGGTGTGACCGGTGGTGCAGGAGACAACCACGGGTTCCTGCTCACCTGCGCCAGGTCCCGTCGCCGCGTCTTGAGCGTGTTGGTGCGAATGGTCACGGGGCGGGGAACCTCGTTGGCTTCCAGGAAGTTTATCAGCTGGATGAAAGGAGGGACAGAGATTCAAACAAAGACCCGAGGAGGCAGCGGAATCCTCATCAGTCAGCAAAGACACGGGCAGGGCAGGATCCCACCTCAGGGAGCGGGAAGATGTCCATGAGCTTCGTGAGGAGGAAGTCACTGTAGGAGTAGTAGGCAGCCATGTCACGGCGCAGCAAGGCCAGGTACTCCTGGCGCGTGCGTCCCTCCTCCCGCTTCACCACAAAGTCCTGCAGCACCTCCATGTTGCCCTTGATGCGCTGGTGAATGATGTGCAGGTCAGGGGGCTCAGCAGGTGGAAAGACCATTAAGGAATCGTAAGCAGCCAAGGAACTGGGCCCACGGGCTCTCTGCAAGCACCATCAGTCGTGCAGGACCCCCGCACCACAACAGCACCTCCACCAGAAAAGCTTCTGAGCACTTTCATGAGAGCTCAGCAGAGGTTTGGGGGGGATTCAAAGGATGGAACCAAGCAAAAAAGCTCACAAGGCAAGAAACTACAAGGGATTTCAAGGAATTTGGTTAGTTACTTTAGATAAACAGCAGAAACTAGGAAGACAACAAAAAAAGTCTCTCAGAAAGGAGACCAGAAGGGCAACCAAGGGGTATGGAGGAGAACGAGAAGATGCAATTTAGTACGAGGGGGCATGAAATGAGTATCACCAAGAGGAAGCTCTTCAGGTGCTGGCATCACTGTCACCTCTAGGAATGGGTTAGACAAACACCCGCCAGGAAAATCAGGGTATGGAGGCACAAACCACATGGTGAGATACTCACAAGCATCTAGGACTAGGAAGGGAACTGGGGTGGGCTCCGTAAAGGTGCAGCAGATTCCCTAAGGGTGCACCACAGTGTCCCTTCTACTGGGGCAGCACACCTAGGAACACCTCTTGCTAAGCAGCACTCGTGCTAAAGTCTCCTTGGTTGTACCCAGCCCCCATGCTGCACAGATGGTGCCTCAGACCAAAAGGATATATTCCCTCTCCATCTGCTCATTACTCGGCAGTTTAAATTGTTCCTCTACATCCAGGTTGAGCTGCAGATCTGGGCTTTCTTCCTCCTTCTGTCCCATTTTCTGCCTGCTTGCCTCTTCTGCCACCTCCTCCTCCTCTTCAGTGTCATCTTCACTGAGGCCACCCCTAATGACAGAGGCCAGGTTTTTACACAAGAGCAGTGTTACACAGACCCTTCGCAACCACCACCTCTTAAATGGCAAAGGGAACAGGGGAAGGAACAGCACAAGCTCCTCATCTAACCAGGGAAGGCTCTGCAGACTGGTGACATTTTCAGATCCTCACCTTTCAGACTTCTGCTTCAGGGCAGCTTTTTCAATAGGCAGCAACTAAACGGAGAGAAAAGATGGATCAAACAATATCCCCTTACTCCCCACTGTCTGTGAGGTTTGTCTGCACTGTTTAAAAAGGATAAAAAGCAAAAGCACCCAACGTTCTGCTGGGATCAGTTCTTAAAATTGTTCTTGCGAAGGGAAGAGGAATCACAGCGTGTCCAGGGTTGGAAGGGACCTGGGAAGCTCCCCCAGCCCAACCCCCCTGCCAGAGCAGGACCACCCAGAGCAGGGCACACAGGGATGCACCCAGTCGGGGTTTGGATGTCTCCAGAGAAGGAGACTCCACAGCCTCTCTGGGCAGCCTGGCCCAGGGCTCTGTCACTCTGACAGTGACAAAGTTCTTCCTTATGTTCACCCAGAACCTCCTGTGTTCCACCTTGCACCCGTTCCCCCTTGTCCTATCACTGGACATCACAGGAAAGCTCTCCACCACCTCATCACCCACCCCCTAGCAAAGCCACCCTCTTTCCCCAGGCCTGATGGCTCCTCTCAGCCAGCAAAGTCAACGATTTATTGCGTAATTAAGAGCAAAAGCTCCTACCTCTTCTTCCTCTGATGATGTAGCACCGTAATCATCCACCATCTCCTCGCTGCTCCCATCCTCCTCCATTTCCCAGCTGCCCTCTTCCACCTCCCCATCACTGGATAACTCCACGTTGCTCCCTTTAGATGGGATTTTCTTGGCTTTGGATGGAGCCAACCATTTTGAGTTATCATCACTGAATCCAGACCGGCCACGAGGGCTCTGTCCTGCTGCCTTTGTGGCACGTTTCTCCTTCTGTGGGGACACCTGCTCTTCAACTACAGGCAGATGAAGCAGTTAGGAGTTAGGCATTATTCTCAAAAGCAGCTGCCCTGGTTTTTTCCATTGTTGCCTTCATCCCAGACCTGAGCTGCCAGTCCAAGAGAAGGGACTGCTTGCTCTCCACATCGTTTTTCTCAATCATAGAATGGAAAATGCTTTTAGGATCATCCAGTCCAACCGTTAACCCAGCACTGCTAAGGCCACCATTGACCCACGTCCCTCAGCACCACATCTACACAGCTTCTAAACACCTCCAGGGATGGGGACTCCACCCCTGCCTGGGCAACCCATTCCCACACCCAATCCCCCTCCCAGGGAAGGAATTGTCCCTCATGGCCAACCTGAATCTCCCCTGCTGCAATTCCAGGCCGTTCCCTCTCGTCCTTTCCCTGTGGGCACGGCAGAAGAGACCGACCCCCCCCTCACCCCAACCTCCTCTCAGGGAGCTGCAGAGAGCCAGGAGGTCCCCCCTGAGCCTCCTCTTCTCCAGGCTGAACACCCCCAGCTCCCTCAGCCGTTCCCCATCAGCCCTGTGCTCCAGGCCCTTCCCCAGCTCCGTTCCCTTCTCTGGACACCCCCAGCCCCTCGATGTGAGAGGAACCAAGGTCACGTTCTCACCTCTCCCCAGTAAAACCTCGAAGGCTCTGACCAGAGCCACCAAACAAACCCCCAGCTCCAAACCCCTCATGGCCCTTGATCTGCACAGTGCCCTGCTCCCCAGATCCCTGCTCCCCAGATCCCTGCTCCCCAGGTCCCT
>VZRW01011048.1:12628-34139 GCA_013398125.1 Aegotheles bennettii
GCTTCCGGCGAGGCCGGGCCTCAGGAGGCGGCTCAGGCCTGGGCTCCGCGGCCGGGGGTGGTTCGGAGGGAGCCGGCGGAGAGCGGGAGGCCTCGCCCCGGGCCCTCGTCTGGCTCCGCAGGCAGCTACAAACCGGGCAAGCACCCCCAGGGCTGGGGTGCAGGAGGCTGCAGGCCAGGCCGGAGCCCCCGGGGTTAAGCCACAGAGCAGGCAGGAAGGAGAGGGCTGGAACGCAGGAAGGAGAAGGCTGGAACACGGGCAAGGAGATGTGTGCCATCCCAAACCCTGGTTTTATACAGGAAAAGGGCAGAAGTGATGCATAGCAACCAGTACTCCAGGGTAACTCGCACCCACACCCCTCTCCTGCTACACCAAGGCGACAAAATAAAATACAAGGAAACTTTATTTTTCAGTTTTACCGAGGTTTTGCTCTGTTTTTTTGATTTTTTTCTGTCGTTTTTTTGTCTTCAAGCTGCTTAGTAGTGGACAAGTCCGGTCAGTTTTTGTATTAAAAAGGATCTTGATGGAGGTAGCTTTGTCTCTGTCCTGGCTTCTGCTTGGTCTTTGCCTGCGCGCTTCATCTCAGTAAACAAACTCAAAATAAAATTAAAAAGGAGATGTGGGATATTCCAGGCGGAGGCAGCGAGCGATGCAGCCAGGTTCCCCGTGTAACAGACATGGCGCCGCGGCCTCCGGTCACTATGTACAGAGTCCATCAGCTCCCAGCATCCCCCTCGCTCCCGAGCGCACTCCCTGCTCCAACGGGCTGGCTGCAGCGGGAAGGAGCTTCTCCTCCTCCCAGGGACCCGCGCAGCAGCTTCCATGGAGGGAAACAGCACCCAGTCAGGAGTGGCAGGCAGAGGGGGGGTGTGAAGGGGGCAGGGGGGTGGGGGTCACTTCAGCTTGGCCGAAAGGTCAACAGAGCCCTCTGGGCCAGGGACTCACTGCTGCTGGGCCACCTGCGAGGCAAGAGAAGGCGATCTGAGACCCCCCCCGGGGTGGTCAGGGGACCCTGGCCCTCCCCGCAGCGCCCGCTGCTCGCCCCCGGGGTGGCTCTGGGTGCCCAGCAGAGCGGGTACGTACTTGCTGGGGGGGCGGTGGCGGCGGGGGCTCGCTGCTGCGGTTGGCCAACCGGCTGAGGATGTTGCGCTCCGACATCTGGAGGCGCACGGCCACCGGCGGGATGCGGGCGATGGTGGCAGGCAGACGCGTCACGTCGGCCTTCATGTCACTCAGAAGCTCCTCCAGCTGCTTCAGGACTGCCGGAGAAAGGGACATCTGTTCAGAGGGAAAAGGGACACCCCACGGGGAAGAGGTGGCAGGGCCGGACCACCCGTCCCCACCGCGACACACGGCGTTACCTTTGTGCAGCACGGCGTTGGCTGGTTTGTTCCCGGCCATCGACTCCTTGGAGAGGTGCTGGTGGCTCTCAGCCAGGCATTCCACCTCAGCAAAACGTGTGTTCAGAGCCATGGATGGGTGAGATGGGTCCTCTGACATGTTCAGGTAGGCAGCTCGCCGCAACTGCTCCTCGATCACCAGGGCTTGCTCCAGGAGCTGCAAGATGGGGCAGGAATGGGAAGTAGTCTGCAAGCAGGTGCTTGAGAAGCAGCCTCTTTGCACACCAAGTCCCTGCTGGTCCATCTCACAAGGCAAGACCCTGCAGCTGCACCTCCTTCCAGCAGCTCCTGCTTCTATTGAGTGAAGTCTGAAGGGCCCAAAACAATTAAGGGCCTCGCTAAGCTAGGCCAGGCACACAAGACCAGACTACACCTAGTTCAACAGAAGACCACCGTAAATCCTCAAGGATTCCCCTTCCTCCCCAGATTCTTTGTAGAGACCAAGCTGCTTGCTGTTTTACTCTCCATGAGTGAAGGGGGAACCCAAGCGAGAAGAATCCCATGCTGCCTACAGGAAGAGTCTAAAAATCGTTTGGAGTGCCAAGGATACTTGCAGAGATCAGTCTGAGTCCTGTTAGTGCAGAACCAATCAGCCAGGCCACAGTTCTGGCCCAGGACAGAACTACATGGCCTTTATTTGGACTCCCAGAACCAAGGTGTGGTCACTGCCAAGCAGGCTGAGGCAGAGACTGAAGGCAACTCTTCCACCAGAGGACCACAGTGTTTCCAAGCTCTGTGTAGGCACCTCGAGTGGGTTGTGGAACACCCCACAGAAGCTGCGATGGAAACAGCCACTTGGACCTCAAGCCTCCTGCATACCAGTTGTTCCATAGACATTTGGAAAGACAGCACTGAACCAAACTCCCCACCACTGCTTCAAGAGTACAGGGAGCTGCTGCATGATCCCGAGATACACTGCTCATCCCACACCCCCCCAGAATGAATAGCACTGCAGAAGCCTTCGCTTTCTTAGCAGCAACTCAGAACAGCAAGCTCTGGTTCTCAGGGGTCCAGCTCACCCAAGAGAAATCCTTACCTTGAATCTCCTTGCCAAGAACTTATTCTTTATTTCCAGGAAGTTACCCCTGTTCATCTCACCCTTGAAGGGCTCGTTGAGGATGGCGTAACGCGGATCATTCTGAATGTCCTGCCAGCGGGCATAGCCATGACTGAAATGGGATGAGCTCAGGCAAACAAAGGCAGTGACAACAAGGGAACACACAGCCCGGGCAGATACAGCTCCCAGGAGGGGGTGGGGAGAGGGGGATGCAGAGAGAGGCAGGAACAGGAGCCAAGGAGAAGGAATGAGAACTATGTCCTGCTAAGTCTTAACTATGCTGACAGGAAACTCCTCCTCCCACCATCACTTTCACTCTCGTGAAAGAGGATAAAGCACTCTCTCAGTTAACAAACTCCAGCCAGAGCCAGGATGGTCACCTTCCCCGTGACAGTCTACGTACAGGGGGAGAGCACCAGGCCACCAGGGTAAGGATACTTGATAATGCCAGCGAGGAGCCAGTAGTCATGACGCCGATGCCAGATCTCATAGGTCTTCTTCGTGACAGTTGCAGCCCGCTCTTCGTTCTGCCACAGGGAGTGTAATTCTGGAGGTAAAAGAGACACCAGGACAGCTGAAGGTTATTCACGAGCAGGACCACATAAACAAGTTCAAGCACAAAGATTTCTCCTACCAGTGAAGCCACCGTCTGCTATGTTGAACATGAAGCGCTGCTTTACTGCCTTCTTGTGCCTTTCATCTACTGACTCTTTCAGCATCTCTCCATTCTGCAGCATCACCACATCCCTCTTATCATCATCCTTTTTCTCATCTGTACACACAGGAAAGCATTAGAAAGAACATGGCAGATACCACCACAAGTTGGAGCAAACAAGGAATCCTTTGCAGGAGAGGGGTTAAGGAAGAGAACAGAATTATCATGACTCACCTTTCTCATCCAGAGTGATTATAGGAGGTTCAGGGGGATTCTCAATAGGTGCTCTGTCTTCCACTTTCTCCACATCAGCTGCAGGAGAGAAGAACATGAGATGGAGGGGAACACAGCAAGTCCAAGGTTTTGTTCTTCAGCCTGTGAAACCTAATACTGTTCCCTAACTCCCTGGTCCAAGTGCCCTGGAACAGCCCTGCTCGTTGTCTGCATTTACACCCATTTCTTTGGGATGCAGTGCTGAAGCAAAGGAGATGCAGCTTTAGGAAAACAGTGTTTGAGGGTGAGCGGGGCTTGTTGCTGTTCAAGGTATTCAATGACCTCCCTTAGAGATACCTTTGCTTTCTACTTCCATTGGCTCATCCGGTCTTTCCTTCACCTCTGGTTCCTCTACTTTTTTTTCATCTGCTTCTGCAGAGTTCACCGGGGATTTTGGTTCCTGTGGTGGTGTCTCCACGGACTGGGCACATTGCTGAGGACAGAAATCAACGAGAAGTGAGGTGAAGCACAGCATGGAAGCAGAAGACAGTCACAGCAGTTTGGAAAGCAAAGATGCACAAGACCGTGAGGCCAAGTCTGAGGACCTGAGAATTCTCTCTGTCTCAGCAGCTCAGTGACACGTAAGAGGGGGCAGAAGCAGGGACATTTGCAACTGCACGAGGCAAACAAGAAACCCAACACTCACCTCCATCGGGACCTCTGTCTCAGTAGCAGAGGCACCGAGCTCTTTCTCTGGTTCAGATGACTCCCCTTGCTCCTTAGCACTGGCTCCTTCTTCTACTTTTATTCCTTCTTCTGTGGATTGCCCGCCCCAGAGCAGCACAGCAGACAAAAGAGAGTAAGGTCAGTAAGGTCTTCCCCTCACTGTCACAAAGCACACATCTCCTTTGCTCCCAGAGACCAGGCCCATCAAAATGGGATCACCACCACTCAAGATGACCCCCCCCCCCCTTTCCTGCACACTACAAATGCCAGGCTTCTCTTCTCCCTGATGTCAGCTCATCCAAGGAAAGCCAGTGTCCTCTCTTGCCTTTAAGGGCTTGCACATGTCTTTGGCAGCCCTCCTAACATGAGAAGTTGATCTGTGTCCACCCCCAGGCCCCACCACCACAGGTCTGGTGAGGGGAGCAGCAGGATGAGGTCAGGACACAGGGCTGTGCAGGAAGGGAGCTCTCACCAGGAGGAGGGACAGGGGCAGGAGTGTTGGGCTGCGTGTCCCCTGGTGTCGAAGGAGTTGGAGTTTTGGGAGAGGGCGAGCTCGGCTGTGAAAGCTTCTTGTTCTCCTCTATCTCTGCCAACTCTGGCATGCTCCAGCGGCCATTCACGTGCTCAAATTCCTGCACCTGCATGAGAGGGAGAGAGATTCTCATCCGAGGAGCCATACAAAGCTCACCCTGGAACCAAGAGACACTCAGCACAGCACAGCAATGGGTGTGGAAGGAGAGGAGAGGTAACCGGGCAGCTCAGCACCCCAGGGATGACAAGTGCTCTGCTAGGCACCCACCTTCTTGCGTATGAGTGACATGACCCCGATGCGAGTAAGGACGTGCTGCCGGGAGAGACCTTCCCGTGGGACCCCATCTGCAAAGGTCTCTGCACCATCGGCTCCAGGCTCACACAAATGGCGCATGAACAGCGAGACATAGGCCCTGGGGCAGTCAAGAGACAAGCAGTTAGACTATAGACTGGGTTAGGTGGAGGTAGGCATCACCAGACCTCTTCCAAGACATAAGGGAGATCACCCTGAGGCTCCTGACCCACAGCAACACAAGTTCTGGCCAGTAGTAGAACCCCAGTTCTTCTCAGCTGACTCGAGAGTTCAAGGGAGCATTTCCTGGCACAAGTACTGCATATATAAAGGACACACAGCTGACTCGAGAGTCTTGAGCCAGAAACAACCACGAGCCCAGAAAGGACTCGGGGAGAGAGTTCATTACATGACTCAGTGCCACTCCACTCCTCTGAAAGCATCTGCTTTTGGTGACTGAGGAGTCAAGTCCAAGGAAGTCGACGAGGAACAACCCCTTAGTCTCTCCCTGCTCTGGCAGGGGGGTTGGACTGGATGATCTTCGAGGTCCCTTCCAACCCCTAGGATTCTGTGATTCCCAGCTTATGCTTCATCTCCTCAAGAATCAACTGATACATTGAGGAAAGGAAACGTAGCCCCTGAGGGAAGGTCAGGAAAGGCCCAATTCTCTTCCTTCCCCCAAGATGTTGCCAGTCTTCCATCCCTGCCTAACACAGACTTACTTGAACTCTTTTTCTGACTTGCCACGGAGGTCCCGAACAAGCCACTGAGTGGTGAAGGCATCCTGAGGTGGCATCCCATAGCGCATGATAGCATTGAGAAAGGCTTTCCTCTGGCGGGCGTTGAAACCCAACACCTAGGATGGAGGAGAACACAGGCAGATACGGCAAGAGCCATACAGAAGTGGCTAGGATGCAAAACACACCTAACCCTGGGGTACCACTTACCTCAATATTCCCTCCCACGCGGGCAAGTAAGGGAGGCAGAGGCTTATCCTTATCATTTCTCAGGCCTTTGCGGCTAGGCCGACGAGCTGCTGAAGAGAGAAATGCAGCTAAGGAGGAGAGACAATGCACAGCACATTGTGGTGTGAATATTTCACTGGCAGAACAGCATCACAAAGCGTTATCAGTCACCCAAACCAAGTCCCAGCTGTTCCCACACTCGGAGGAAGTGGCCCAGGAACTCTGGTGCCTCCAGAACTTACCTTCAGACCTCTCATCAAAGTCCTCATCTCCTTCTTCGGAAGCAACAGAATAGTCTGACTGATTATCTGACTGGTCATCCTGCCAGTCTGAAAGAAAAACAGCACGTGAGCCTGAGACGCTACTCCGTCACTTCCCAGCAGCACATACTTACACCCTGTTGTCCCTAAGACTCCTCTGGATTTGTACCTCTATCCTCCTGCGAGCCATCGTTGTAGTTAACTTGCTTGCGAATGCGTTTGCCCTTGCCCAGGTTCCTGGCCAGATCCTCCTGCTGCTGTTCGTAGTGGTGACGCAGCAGTTTCTCCCAGTAATCAGGATCCACTGACTCTTCCTGCTTAATGATCTCCCGTTCGACCTCCTCTTCCTCCTGCCGCAGAGGTAACAGAGGTAAAGCCCTGTGCTCCACACCCCAACCTGCCTGAGATGTGTGCCTGCTGGCCCTTAAAAGCATCAGAGCTCCATTTGCTGAAGGGATCCTACATCATTTAGAAGGTACCAGATGACATCTCTCATACTCACCCCCATCTCCTCTTCACGAACTACATACTGGGCCACCTTGAAGGAGCTGAGATACTCGTTCATGCCCTGAAGTTCTGTATCTTCTGTTTCATCCTGGTTCCGATCCAACAGACGCTCAATCGCTTTGTCATCGTAGTGGATGACACTGCTGTCCTCACCTTCTTTGTTATCCCCTAAGAGAAGAGCACAGGCACAGTTGCTGCATGATCTCGAGGGACTAGGAAAGGGAACACCACTCTAGACCTCTCTGCAGAGCTACAAACAGCACTGTGCCTACAGGCGCTCACTAAAGAGCCAGACCTCCCCAACCTCCTTCAGTTCTACTCCCAGGCACTCACCCCCCTCAGTAGCCTCATCCTTGAAGAGCTCTTCAGTGCCAAATTTGAGAATGTCATCAAGTTCCTGTTTGGACATGGAGCCTGTCTTGGAGCCCAACCCTGGTCTCACTACCAGATGAGTTAGCATCATTTTCTTCTTGGCCACCTGAGTGATACGCTCCTCCACTGAGGCCCTTGTCACAAAGCGGTATATCATCACTTTCTTGTTCTGTCCAATTCTGTGGGCACGACTGAAGGCCTAGAAAAGAGATGTGCTCAGCATAGTCTAGAGCTACACAAGTAGTAGTCTGATACACCCCGCCTATCTTCACAAGCTTCCCAGTTGCCTTCATGTTGGCTCTTAACATCAGTGAAGGCTGGGCCCCTGGAAGAACCCTCAACTATTTTGATTCCCATCTCTACCCATCCTCACTGCTCTAATTTTGCATGTTTCTAGAGGGAAAGTCTCACGTTCCTTCACTTCTCCTAATGATTTCGTTTCCCCTCTTCCTCAGTACTGCACGGTGAGTGGTCTCATTCAGACTCACCTGGATATCGTTGTGGGGGTTCCAGTCTGAATCATAGATAATCACAGTATCTGCTGTGGCCAAGTTAATACCAAGACCCCCAGCTCGAGTTGAAAGCAGAAAGCAGAACTGCTGAGCACCAGGAGCTTAGATAAAAGGAGAAAACAAGAGTCATCAAGGGAGAGTGGGTTACTCAAACAAGGACTTGTACCTGACCCACATCACCCAAAGGGGAATCGCTAATTTAAGATTCCAGGAGAACAGTGGAGGACTTGGGCCACAACAAGCCCATGTGGACCACTAAGCACATACAAGGCAGGAGTTTTCAGCTTGCAAGGAAGGCAGGAGACTCCGTACCATTGAAGCGGTCGATAGCCTCCTGCCGCATGTTCCCCGTGATCCCTCCATCAATCCGCTCGTACTTGTACCCTTCATGTTCCAGAAAGTCTTCTAGAAGGTCCAACATTTTAGTCATCTGCATAACAGAAAAACACCACCAGGGAAGAGTGAGGGACCAGGGGACACCAGATCAACAGGTTCGAGTCTCAGGAAAAGAACCCCCAGCCTTAAGGCTTTTCCCAGATACCTGAGAGAATATGAGCACCCTGTGACCTCCTTCCTTAAGGTTCTTTAACATCTTCTGGAGCAGCAACAGCTTTCCAGAGGCTCGAATAAGAGCACTACCATCATACATGCCATTTGGCATTTTTGGAGCTTCCTGAGAAGAAAAAGGAAAAAGAAAGGCAGTAAGGGGTAGGATGGAGGAAGAAACCAGCTTGAAGGGATGTAGCTTGGTCCTAGTCCCTAGTTGTGTTCATCAGGTGCTGACTCCCATCTGATCATTTAGCTTGGCACAATCACAATTTGTAGCACTAGTCACACAATCACCAGTGCTACCCTGTGCCTCTTCTCTTGCAATCTGACTCCCAGATGCCCTCATCTTTCTTACTGACTTAGTCCCTACTCTCACTGCCTTCCCCACCTTGCACGAGTCACAAGACATCGAGGGGCTGGGGGTGTCCAGAGAAGGGAACGGAGCTGGGGAAGGGCCTGGAGCACAGGGCTGATGGGGAACGGCTGAGGGAGCTGGGGGTGTTCAGCCTGGAGAAGAGGAGGCTCAGGGGGGACCTCCTGGCTCTCTGCAACTCCCTGAGAGGAGGTTGGGGTGAGGGGGGGGTCGGTCTCTTCTGCCGTGCCCACAGGGAAAGGACGAGAGGGAACGGCCTGAAATTGCAGCAGGGGAGATTCAGGTTGGACATCAGGGACAATTCCTTCCCTGGGAGGGTGATTGGGGGTGGGAATGGGTTGCCCAGGGAGGTGGTGGAGTCCCCGTCCCTGGAGGTGTTCAAGAGGCATCTGGATGTGGCGCTGGGTGCTGTGGGTGAGTGGGGATGGAGGTGGGGGTTGGACTGGGTGAGCTTGGAGGTCTCTTCCAACCTCAGTGATTCTATGTCTCTGCCCATGGCAGGGGGGTTGGACTAGACGACCTTTAAGGTCCCTTCCAACTCAAGTCATTCTGTGATAGCTCCTACCTGTCTGTCGTACACAGATACTGGAAAACAAAAGGCCTTCAAGCATGTTTGGTCTACAGAAAGACAGGATGAAAAAACCACACAAGCAGGAAGAGAAGAAGGGGGACCCTCCATGCTTCACTAGGCAGCTAACTGGCTCCCTGGCAACAGCCCACAGGGAATGTGCTTATACAGAATAAGTGACTGGACGTACCATAGCAGCTACAGGAAAGAGGTAGGGGTGGTTACAGCACTTCTTCAGGTCCATAACAACATTGAGCAGAGACACTTGGTTACCACCACCCCGTGCATTCAGCGCCTCAAAGTTTCTTGTCAAAATGTACTTGTAATATTTCCTGAAAAGAAACAAACAGAACACACTCAGCCACCCCTCAGGAAAGCAACTCACACACTCCCTTGCTGGAATCTGCACAGCTCCTGGTGCTCCCTGCCAGCTACCTCGGCTCTGCCAGCAGCATTCACATCCTTATCCCTTAGTGCAGGATTAGCCCACCCTCTGCTATAGCAGCAGGAAACCTTCCTCCTATCCCTGGAGTGAGGATGAGGCTGTTTCAGCATCCTCTTTGGAACAGCCCAACGGAACAACAGCAGCTCAACAGCAGGTGCCCTCTTCACCCTCTCACTCACTTCTGCATGGGGCTCAGCTCCACCCTGACAATGAGTTCAGTCTTGGACGGCATGTTCTTGAACACATCGGCCTTGAGACGCCTCAGCATGTGTGGGCCCAGCATGTCGTGCAGCTTCTTGATCTGATCCTCCTTGGCAATATCAGCAAACTCTTCCAGGAAGCCCTCCAAGTTACTGCAGAGGAACAGGCACTCAGGAAAAGCCACAAAGGAAAAAGAGAGCAAAAAAACTGAGGAAGGGGATAGGGGTGACAAGACAGGCAGGCTGACTTGCACTGCAAGACATACTGGAATCTCTCTGGCGTCAGGAAGTTCAGCAGGTGGAACAGTTCTTCCAGGTTGTTCTGTAAGGGAGTTCCTGTGAGCAGCAGCTTGTGCTGGAGGGAGTAACCGTTCAGCACACGGAAGAACTGGGGAGCAGAGAACAGGGAAGAAATAGTGAGGAAAATCCATACACACTCACGTCAAACGCTTACTAAGTCATAGATCCACAAAAAATAATTTCTCCTAAAAAAAAGCTGACACCAAGCTAGGGTTCAATTTCAATCACATCAGCTGTTTGGACGAGAGCTCCAAGTAGTTCACATTCCAGTCAGGGTCACCAGGCTGATCTCATCTGGATCATTGTTCTGCATAGCCAGAAGGTGACTGCAGCAAACCCTACAAGCCATCAGGTGCTGCTAGGTTTCCTTTGCATTAACCTACAAGCTCTTTAAGACCACAAATCATTTCCAGACTTATATGCTACATTTTCCTTGCTAAGTCAGCGTTCCACATTCTTACAACTACCCTGCCTTGAGAGTTCTAGAAATAGCTAAGTCACTCTTTCCTATTCATATCAATCCTGGCAACGCTCCAGAGCTCTGAACAAGCAAGAGGAGAAAAAGCTAAGGGTTTGCCAATGTGTCTTCAAGGTAATTTGTGCTGGTTTTCACAACAATGAGGTAATTCCACACAGAACTGAAAAGCACAAGCACACCACGTTCACCAGCACAAACCGACAACAAAGCAGTGATTTATTTATGAGCATGGCCATTTCTTTGCTCATTTATCACTTAGCACGATAAAAGGTCAGTCTTAATGGGAGTAGCTTGTACTAGATGGCAAACAAAAAACCTGCAAGATAAACCCCCCACCACTTGTGTTTTAGTTCTTACACCAGAAGGATCTTTCTGCTGGCCTCCGCGGGGATTTAGCTTTCTATGTAGGCAAAAACCATTCTCATTTTGGAATCAAGTTACTGATTATGTCTGCAAAACTTTGCCAGATAACCACAATCTTTCAAGAAGTGCCTGATGGATTGTCTGTCTGGCAGCCAAGCACCTGAAGCTGTCCTTACAGCTCTAGAAAAAGGCAGATTCAATGGTCTCTGCGGATAACCAGTTGTAATTATTAGTCATAGCCTAACCTTAGGCCTTTACACCCTCTTTCAATTAATGAATATTAATAGTAAGCATTCATTATTACTTCCAATAATTTCAAAACCAAGCGTAGAACAGCATCCACTGTCAGTGTCTACCATAAAAGATCTAGAAACTGAACCACGAGCACAGCTGTGATGTCTCAAAGATGCCTCACACCAAGATTCAAAATGCCAAAGCCATTTAAACAAGAAAAAAAAAGAAATCAAGAGGCAATTGTGTGTCTAACAGTCTCCAAGAACCTATAAAACCAGATTTCCAATAACAATTTGGTTTCAGCGTACTGAGTACTAGAACCCAATGGAAGGGGAGGCAAATCAATACCAGAACTCAGGCACAAGAGCTTAGGGAGGGACTGGATTGAGGAAGCACATTGAGTCTACTGAATTCAAAGAGGCTTAGTCAAGGTGCAGCCTCATACAAGAACAGCTGCATGGCTTCCAGCACCTACCCAGGCACCTCTGCCCACCTCTCCCATTTCTGTAACACCTCATTAGTTCTGCTGAAGAGCCAGATGAACACACAGGGAGCAAGCCTACTCTGGAAGCAGGATAACTGTGCTTGTGCAGCTTGTTTTATGCTCAGTGTGGCAAACCTTTCCAAAACAGAGGTGGTGCACATATATGATCTGCTTTCAGAGAAGCCAGTCTGTATTTGAGAGCAACGACATCAATGTTTTTCTGTTTCCCAGTGTATACCAACTGCATATTCACCCAGCAAGAAAGCTGTTTCTACCAGGGATACATACAAAAATGAAGTTGTTACCAGTGATAACCAAACAAAGGCTGGTTTGTTTGGGGTTTGTTTGTTTTTTTTAAATAATGCATCAAAGTCACTATTGAACAAGTGACTAAGAGTTGGCAAACGTATGTGCTTAGGAGCTGCTTTTTAACCTTGTGAACATTCTGCCTGCTCCCCACTGCAACATGTGCCATGCCTGTAAGTCTTACAAACCACCTATGCTGCTCTACCTTAGACTGATTGTTCTTCAGCCTGTGAGCTTCATCCACAATGAGACAGGCCCAATCAATAGAGCCCAGTATGGCCATATCAATGGTGATCAGTTCATAGGAGGTGAGCAGCACATGGAACTTCACAGCAGCCTCCTTCTGCAAAGGAAAAGGGTGCACACGGTAATGGAACAGGGCAAAGCAGATGCAATGTTTCTCCATCAAGTTATTCTGATGAGCCCTGGTCAAACAGCACATCAAAAGCTTTTCAAACCCAGTTTCCTGCCATAAGATTCAAAATGCTACCCAAACCATTTTAGTCTTTTAATCCCCTGTGACTTGCTTAAGACACCTAAGTCTCCTCAGCTCCCTCAGTACCTGCTGGCTATTTCTGGACAGTCACCAGATATCATAACAGAGAAGTTTAACAAAAAAAGCAGCAAATAAAGGCATTAGGGAAATAATATTTGGAGAAACACAGCTCATCAAAAAGCTAAGACTTAAAAAAAAGATTAAGTAGTTTATGGTGGGACTTTACTGTTAGTACTTAATGCAGTTTGATTTCAAGGGAAGCAAAGGAATCCTGTCTATCTCTGCTGCTGGAAAAGCTTTAACTCCCATCTTGCTTTTACTAGGAAGACTGAAGTTCTACAAAACCCAGCCACTCAGATCAGGCTCTTCCTGCCCAGGCACAGAGTACAGCTCCTCAGGTGTCTAGGTATGGCCTCACTGCCAGCCAGTTCCTCAGACACTGAGCAGTTCACACTTTTTTGTATGTTTGTCTTTTTCATGGAAGAGCAATTCCCACGTTGACTTAGATGGGTAGAAATGATGCACAACTTCCCAGGTTAAGTAGAAGAGATGGAGGGACTCGCCTAGGGTCAGTATTACCTTAGTACTTTCTCCAGTACTGAATCAGTTCAGACTGGCAGGAGTGTTTACACATCTAGAACAGGAGTAAACACCCACTAGTTACCATTTTGTGGCTATTTCCCCTGGAAAACTACAAGTATCATCAGTTTCCAGGGACATGAAGAGTATCTGACCCTAAGCTTCTTCCCATTCAGACTTGCATTCCAGAGTTCTGTACCTTCATTCTGGATGCTTTTTTGCCTCCACGTATGGCATTGTCCTCAAAAGTGAACTCGTTCTCACGGATGATGGCCCGGCTGTCTTTGTCCCCCACGTAGGTCACCACGTACATATCCGGGGCCCACATCTCAAATTCTCGTTCCCAGTTGATGATCGTGGACAACGGGGCACTCACCAAGAAGGGACCCTTTGAGTGGCCCTACAAAGAGAGTAAAGTAAGAGCATTAGATGAATGCAAGCACCAACACAGGCGTGATCTCCCCGGGCAGCGACCTCCCAGCTCTCACCTCTTTGTACAAGGAGTAGAGGAACACAGCTGTCTGCACAGTTTTCCCCAGCCCCATTTCATCAGCCAAGATTGTATCTGTGCCCTGGGCCCAAGAGAAGCGCAGCCAGTTCAGTCCTTCCAGTTGGTAGGGATGCAAGGTGCCCCCTGTCACATCGAGGTACTCCGGTTGCCGGTCATACTTCACCGTGGGCTACAGTGGGAAGAAAGAGTTGAGATCCTTCACCTTAGCTAGCCAGCTACCAAGACTCTCTTCCTGGTCACCCATATATTCCCTAGTGCAGATGAGACTTCACAGATGACAAGCAGAGAAAAATACTCAAATGGTCAAAAGATTTCCACTAAGTTTTTGGGTTTTTTTAAAAATCCTTTCACCAAGAACCAGCCAGTCCCTCACCCAATGGACAAGGGGGCCTTTGTCTGAAGGCCCTATAAACCTACTTGCTCCTTGGGACAGGCAGGAACTCTAAACCACATGCTCTTCACCCTTCCGTTTCTTATTTACCTGCCTCCCACCCCCAAAGAAGCAGCTCTACCAGATGGCTCCTAAGCAAGAAGCAGTAGCTTACATCTACTGTGGGTGTCTCAGGGGGCCTTTCCAGTTTCCGCATCTTCACTTTCTTTAACTTCTTACCAGGCCTGCCCTCTTCACCTCTCATCAGCTCCCTGTGCAGAGACAGTCCCAAAAACACACAAGTTTAATGGCTTTTGTAACAGATCGAGGGAAAACATTGCAGAAGAACAGGAGGGCAATCACCCAACTCAAACAGGCTCAAGAGAACAGGGCTGGACCTTTCCTGAACTGGTGGAGAGGCACAAGGCCCCTGCCCAAAGGAATAAGGAGTCATGCAACAAGATGCTTCTTGGCTGTCTCCATACATTAATCCAGCCAGTGCCAGGGGCTGACACACTCCAGTATTCTCTCTTGAGGAAAAGAACACAACGAGATACTTCTCTTACCTGTGATTCCAGTAGGCTTGCTTGTAGAGGTCGTAATCTTGGATATCTACATCTTCACTCTCCCAGGAAGCCTGGTCATAGGGTAGGTCTCTCCATTTAATCAAGTAGTGGACATTCCCCTTCTTATCCACACTGCGGAAGAAAGAGGGAGGTGTAAAGCACAGTGAAGTGATGGTGTTCACCCAACTCACTCCAACGGGTCAGGAAAGGATCCCTTAACGAAGCAACGGAAACAGAACAATGTTTGTCACGCAAACAGAAGAACTCCCACTGTTTCCCCCAGTCCTGTTACAGTTCAGCTCATCCACACTTCCTTAACTCCTCTTAAGGTCTTTGTTGAAAATCCTCTTTGCTCCTTCCCCTACCTATGATTAAGGATCCTGTGGATCATCATCCACTCAGGCTTGATGCCATAGCGATAGAAGCGCTCCTCCATCTCAGCATACTTGGGGTCCTTGTTCTTTCTCTTTCGGCTTTTCTCCTCTTCTCCTCCGAAGTCCCCTGAGGGTGGCTCATCCATATCATTCTTACGTTGGTAGTTTCGAAACATGACCTGGCAGTGCAGCTCCAGCTGGAACCAAGACAGAAAGAGTTAGGAAATGTTTCTCCCCAACCACCCAAAATATCTCCCCCCTAAACATCCACCTGCACGACGTGGCTGGAGTCCTCCACTCACCTGCAACTCTGACACCCAAGAGCAGTGCCAGTAGGACATGCCCTGCCACTTGACAAAGAACTGTCTCTCAGGCCGACCCTCCAGGGGCTTCGGGGGAGGAGCATTAGGGTCTGCATCAGGCGGACGCGGTGGGGGGGGACCAACGGGGGGCTGACCCCACTTCCAGATCAAGATCTTCTGCACCTTTCCTTTCAAAGCTGGGCACTGAGGAGTTAAACAGAGCTTGTTAGATCAGACTGTACATACTCTAACGCATAAGTACAGAGGAGTAGAAACACATGGAGTCACATTTCTCTTCCTCAGTTACAGCTTTACTACACAGATGGAATTTGCTTTTTGGGCTTGGAAGCTTTCATCCTCTTACCTCCAACATTTCTCCAAGCTTTCTCCAGTTTGTCTTATTTTTTAGGACTGACAAACCATATAATCATATCATAGAATGTGCTGAGTTGGACTCGATGATCCTGGAGGGTCCCTTCCAACCCCTGCCCCTGTGCAGGACACCCCAGGGTCACCCCATGTGCCTGAGAGCATCACTCAAACGCTTCTTGAAGTCAGGCAGGGTTGGTGCTGTGACCACTGCCCTGGGGAGCTGTGCCAGTGCTCAAACTGAATTCAGCATCTCAATTGCCTCACCAAGGCCACATCAGTTCAGAAATTCTACATGAAAAACAGAAAATGCTAGGCCTGACCAGCCCAGCTGTCTATCCAACCACAACAGAAGTTTACACAATAAATATCTTGCTGTAGAACTATCAGCCAAGCACAGAGATGTGTCTTGAGGCAGCTGTTTTGTTCAGTGTCTGAGAAGTCCTTACCACCTAATGAAGGCACCCAACACCATTCATAATACTTCATCTCAAGAACTTCCTGAGAAAGTGTGATATTTCTCCCAGCCACCTACTAAGAAAGGGCCTGGCATTACAGAGTCTACAGCGCCAAGGAATTGTTTGGATCAGCAGCAGTTTAAAGTATTTTTTTAAGCACTGAATTTGCTTGCACTCATTCTCCTGCTTCTACACACACAGAAGAACCAAGAAAATTGAGCCTTGGCATTCTGGACCCAAAACTGCCCGACTACACCCTGTGCATGGGTGGACCTCAGGAGACTCAATGGCTGTAGCCCTCCAGACAGAAGGAAGGCCAGAAAGCAGCCAACAAACAAGGCACAATCCAGCCACAAAAAGCCAGACCTCAATGGTCTAGGACAGAAGTGTGAGGAGCCGGAGCCTTTGGAGGACCAAGGACTTCTGGGAAAATATGATGATCCAGGGGGATTAGATCAATCCTCTCCAGCACAGGAGAATGTACTGGCAAAAACTCACAGTGCAGCGAGGACACAGCCACTCTCCGTTGGGAATCTCTGGCAGGGGGGGATTCAGACAGTGGATGTGGTAGGATGAAGGACAGGCATCGCAGCACAGCAGCTCTCCTCCGTCCTTGCACACCCTACAGAACTCCATGTGGTGGTCATCTTCTTCCTCAGCATCACCCACGACATCCTCCAGGATTTCCTCACCCTCCGAGTTATCCTCCTTTGCTTCCCACTGAATGCCCTCTTTTTCCTACAGGAAGAGGGGAATTGGAAAGCAAAGTCACACACTTGTGATTATTTTATTACCGTCGAAGAGCAGCCCCGAGTGACCTGACATCCCCCCCTCTCTGTGATGTCTTGCAGAGTTTGGGGGAACCCAGTGCTCACACAGTGTGGGCAGCTCCATTTCCCCTCTGGGGCTTTCTCCATGTCTGGGTCCAGGCAAACCATGTGGTAGGCACGAGGGCAGGTATCACACAGTATAATTTCTCCTCCCTGCTGGCACACCTCGCAGTAGTCCTGGTGATCAGTCTCATAGCCATCCACAGCCACCGTGGAATCCTCCTCACCTGCAGAGGGTGGTGAGGAGTTACAGCAGTGTAAACCACAGGTACAGGCTTCCTACAGCAAGGGAGGGTTCTCTCCCAACAGCCTACAGAGTAATGCAGAGATCCAGAACCCCAACCCCTTGCTCTGCCTATGTAAGTAAACAGGGCAAGGTCTGGAAGAGGAGTAAACCAAGCCCCTCTGTGCCTCCCATCCATCCATGGAACTTTAAGGTGTAGCTGAGGCCAGGAAAACTCAGCACTGTGCCCGTTTCCCTACCGAGGGGATAAAGAACCCCTCGGCACCTTTCCCTTACTCAAAATAACATCAGGTTCTTCCTTCACAAACAACCCCTCCCCCTGTTAAACACCCAAATTCTGCACAGACATTACTCAGATCTTTCTACACGCTCAGCTATGGCCCTGCCCCAGCTGCCACCCAGCATCAGTACCTTTCTTTTTCTTCTTCCCTGCTTTGAGTTTTTTGCGGCTGCGGCTGCTGCGGCTCGTGGACCCGTCTGACACAGAGTAGCTGTTGATGCTGGCATCGTCGAAGTCTGACTCCACATCCAGATCATCATCTTCACTCTGAGGCAGGCAAGAAGAAAGCTATGCTACTCAGCCATGCACGCTGAGGGCAGCAATCACCCGCACCCCAGCACTTCCAGTACGTGATCACCTCCTGCTCCTCAGGCCAGGGAAGGAGCGTCACTCACCGATGATCTCTTACGCTTGGAACCAAATCCTCCCAGTTTGATTTTCAAAGGTGCCACCTTCTTTGTTTTAGGTTTCTTCATATCAGGAATACGAGGGCTGGCCTTTGGCTTCCGCCGGGCATTGGGTCCTGGGAACAGAGGAGCCTGGGAGTCAGGAGCACTGCCTCGACACCACTCACCCCCCACCACTCCACCAGATCCCTCATCTCACCTTTGCCCTCCTTCGTCTTGGCTTTCCTGAGTGGCACATCCACGGGGGGCTGTGGCAGGACAGCATCCACATTTGTCACCATGCTCTCCACGACTGCAACAGCTGCTGCGGCGGCAGCTGCCACAGATGCACCTGAAATTCCCTTGAAGGGGTTGTTTGTGCTGAACTCCCTCCATTTGGCTCCCAGCACCATCATCATCTTCGACACTGCTATTTTCGGGTTCTTGGCTGCAATGAGTGGCCTGCATACAGTTGAGGAAAGAAGAGCTACTGAACCACCCCGAAATCTAGATCATTATTATTCCTCCCCGCTGCCACCCCTATCAGCACCTCTATCTCAAACTACATTCCTTTCTAATCTCTCATCTCAACAGCCAATGAACGTCTCCACTCCCATCCCTCACACTGTGGAGGATGCAAATGCTCAGGGGCTTGGAAAGTGAAATGGAATTTAGCATACTGGGGAAGAACAGGGACTTGGAGCGAGGACTTGCATCAGCTTTTCAAGATCAGTTATTTACTGTTGCTTCTTTTTTTGCCCTGGGTAGGACCCCCTTAGTGTCTCTAATGTGCCTTGAGGTTCCAAAACCAAGGAACCTAGTCCTTGTCCCATCCTTTTTTTTGGTTCAGAGTCCTTCTGAGTGCAGACTTGCAGCCCACCTGACAAACTGGCTGAAAGCTTTGTAGTTGGTGAGGGTGCGGTAATCCTCCTCTGTGAAGATATGATCAATGTCCTCCATGCCCCAGTCTTCCAGGAGCTGAGCAGATGACTTCGGCTCCTGTACAAAGAGAGTCGCAGCACTTCAGGAGAAGCTCTGCTTCTGTTGTAGGAAAGAGCTGAACTTGTACAGATGACCCAATGGGTCAGAACTGGGGGATTTCTGTCCCCCCTGTCCATTTATCACTGTCATGGGACACAGCCTCAGTGGAGGTGGGAAAAGCCTTTGGATTCAATACATTCTAGGTGTGTTTAAGGGAGAAGAGGGGAAGGAATGCACGGTGGAGAAATGGTCAAGTCAAGCAGGCCTGGCACAGGAAGAAGAGACTGAACAGCCCCAGCTCCACATGCCACCACAAATGGAGAGCACAATGATCCCCAAAAATGAGATACGTGGGAATGAGGAGCAAGCAGTCAGTCAGTAGTTTCTCACCTTTGAGTCATCATCTTCTTCCTCTTCTTCCTCCTCCTCCTTACGCTTGGCTTTGTTTTTCTTTTCCTTCTTGGGCCCTAATTTCTTCTTTTTCTTCTTCCCAGGAGTGTAGTCACTGCCTTCGCTGTCAGAGCGCAGAACCTCTTCTTCTTCCTCCACAAACTCATTCCCCTCACCAGAGCTGTCCCCCAGCTGAAGAGGGAGGGAGAGAGAAGATCAGGCAGCTGTGAGAAAATACCCTGAATAAGCACTAGACTCCACATTCTCCCCAGGCTCCCGAGGGGTCACACGAAGGATTGCTGCCATCAGCCAACAACAACAGTAAGCACCCTCACCCCATATATCCAGAGTGTGACCTTAGGCATCCTTCTCCTTACCTCCTTCTTCTGACGCTTGCTGAGCTTGGGCACTTTGGGTTCCTTCAGTTTCTTGGGCTTCTTCTTCTTCTTGATCTTGGGTGCCTCAGCCTCTGACAGAAGCTCTTCTTCTGGCTCTTCCTCAGGCTCTGGAGGGGAAGAGGCAGTATGTCTCATTCAAACCCCATCTGTGCACTGTGGCATAGCCCACTTCTCCCACAGATCACCCAACTTCTCCACAGCTTGGTACACACTCACAAGCAGAGAAGTGCTTACAACTGCTCACTCATTGCTGTTCACAACAGATACTAGGTAAGTTACCACTGCAGGTTGTCCCCCTCCCCCCCACACCCCCCATTTCCACACAATATTCCTTCTCCAAGCAGAGTTTGCACTTGTATCTTGGGGAGCAGGAGTTTGCCATAACCCAAGGAGAAGAGGAAGAGCTCACAATAGGTGGCCACATCCAAGGGCGACAAAACAGCAAATACATTTGAGAACCTGACTAGGACATGGTTTCAGCCCATGGGTCCCCAGGAAAGAAACCCACAACCAGCCAGACTCTCCAGCCATGCGCAGCATTCTATGGCCACATGCAAACACAGCCCAGTAAGCCACGACTTGTCCTCTTCCATAGGAAATCTGTTACTCAGCAGCTCCATTCTGATCCAGATCTGATCCAGATCCTTCCCCCAGCCCCTTTCCTCCGTGCCAAGGGCCAGCAAGCTGGCTGTCTGGCCAGGGGAACGCGTGCCAGCTCCCATCTGTGCAGCCCCCTCCCCGGGGCAGGGTTGTCCAGCCCCCCCTTCCCTTTGTGGCACTGCGGGAGCAGCCTGGCCGCACGCCCTCCCCCACCGCTCCGCCCACCGCACACAGCCCGAGTCACTCCTTCTCCCTCCAAGGGAAAATGGCCTCCTGACCACAGGAGCTGGGCACCGTGGAGGAAGCCACAGGTCAGAGGAGCTGCCACGGCCGCGGGGGAAACGGCAGAGGTGGAGCTCTCAGAACCTGGGGTCCCACACCTGGCCCTTGCCATATTCCCAACTGATGGATGTCTCTTCATTCCCATGGTCCTGCAACACCAGGTCCTTCAAGGATCACAGAATCCTAGGGGTTGGAAGGGACCTCAAAAGATCATCTAGTCCAACCCCCCTGCCCGAGCAGGGACCCCCCTCTTCTCCCCCAGGTTCTAATTCAGACCCTCCAGTGTCCCACTCTTCCCAACACATCACCTAAAGCCCTCCAGCTTGCAAGGATTTTCTCCTTCATCAGGACTTCCCTTACTGACAGACCCGCTCCTGCCCAAGATTTCAGGGATGCCAGAAAAGTCAAAGCTGGATTAAAAACACTAAACAAGAACAAAATCAAGAAGCCCACACCACCACTTTCCAGCTGCAACATTTTCCCACGACGCTACAACACTACAGCATGAGTTAGTAGGAAAACTCAGACTCCTCTTACAACCCAGGGTATGCATTATTCCCTCCCATATTCCACGGAAGCAGAGGATCCAGATGTAGGTCCACAGAGCGAAGTCATCAACGACAACAAGGCGGCCAAGACAGAAGAGCACCCAGGGCTCTAACTCAAGTCTCACACTGATGATGAGGATGCAAACACGAGGGGAAAGGCAAGGTACAAAGACTACAGGGAAAGTAAAGGTGAGCAAGCAGCACGGAGCAAGAACCACAAGAAATCCCAATAATTGGGTGTGGTGATGAAAGAAAAGTGGGTCACGCAACAGCCCAGAGCAGTCTGCTCTGGACGTCAGCCGGTCTGAGTTCCCAGAGGAGAGCAAACCAGGCACCCTGCTCTTCCATACACCACCCCCCTCCCGAAACAGGGAACTCGGGGGTGTTCTGGCAGCTGGATGCTGCTGGCTGGATGCTCTGCCTCCCCACAGCCCCGGCCCTGACAACCTGGAAGGGCTTGGGACAAAGTCAGCTCCACCTCACACAAAGCCCTGAGCCTCGGAGTAACCCCAGGACTCCGACACCAAAATCAACACCACATGTGGATGAAGAAACCCCTCGTTCCCCAGCTCACCATGTAACACCAGCCTCGAGCTGAGGGTGTGGGATACCCCCACTCCAGGGCATCCCTGCAGCTCCCCCGTACCTGGGTGGGATACCCCCACTCCAGGGCAGCCCTGCAATCCCCCCATACCTGGGTGGGATACCCCCATTCCAGGGCAGATCCCTCATATCTGGGTGGGATACCCCCATTCCA
>VZRW01011049.1:1340-22885 GCA_013398125.1 Aegotheles bennettii
TTTTACAAGGGCACATAGTGACAAGACGAGGGGGGTAATGGTTTTTAAACCTGAAGAGGGTAGATTTAGATTGGATATTAGGAAGAAATTCTTCACTACGAGGGTGATGAGCCACTAGAACAGGTTGCCTAGAGAAGCTGTAGATGTCCCCTTTCTGGAAGCGTTTGAGGCCACATTGGACAGGGCTTTGAGGAACCCGGGGTAGTGAGAGGTGTACCCTGCCCATGGCAGAGGGGTTGGAACTAGATGATCACAGAATCATAGAATAGCTTGAGTTGGAAGGGACCTTAAAGGTCATCTAGTCCATGGGCAGGGACATCCTCCACTAGATCGCTATGGTCCCCTCCAACCCAAACCATTCTGGTTCTATGATTTTATGTGAGAAGTCGAAGTCTGAAGGACTTCAAAAATGTTGTGAACAATTAATTAAATAAAATCACTTACACTACAGTACAGAAAAACCTAATGAAACTATTTCAAGTACAGTATAGCAATTGATAGCACAAAAAGCAAGTATTTATGCTATCCATGTGCGCTTAAAAGAATTTTACATGTCCATCCACACAAAACCCAAAAAACTTGATAAAACTATAATCTGCATCTCTTTATTTGTAAAAGGTACAGCAAAATATTAATGAACTAAATGCATATAGTAGCTGTTTCTTTGTGGGAATTACATATTATTTAGCAGGTGCCATTACGTGTTCATTCATATTGCAATCAAGCGGCTGTCATAATCTTTTTGTAATTAATGAAAAACTTCCAATGCCTTGTCCCACTGCAGAGATGAGGTTCAATAATTGGGATTCTGGAGGTAGAGATGATCTGGAGAAAGAGAAGTCACTCAAAAATATTGAAGGCTTTTAAGGATAAAATTTTTCAAAACAGATGTCTCTAAAATATTTGCAGCAATCCCTTCTCTTCCCAGATCTTCAATAGGTAGAAAATCAAAGTCACATCTCTTAGCTAGCTGTGAGAAACTGCTCAGACTTCTACTTCCACTTTGACTGTGCCCTTAAATTCCACTTCTAGTATCTGCAGTCACTCCTCCCCTTGTCATTCAAATCCATACAGGTGGTGGGCAGCCCAGTCATACCCTGAAGCTTCTGGTGTGAGCTACACACACTACTTAAATCTAATCCAGTCTGATCATTCACGTGTTACACATAGACTAATGCTTTACAGATTTAGCTGTATTTTAATTCAAGCAAGGATAAACCAAATCATTAGACTACCCTGGTTCCATGTCGTCTTCCAAAATCTTCTGCCGATTTGATTAGTTTAAAAAAACCTTGGCGCATGCTTGCAGGGAGTTGAAAACTTCAACGAAGACAAGTTACTCTGCTGTTCTCCAGTGATGCAATATTACTATGTGTTTTCAAAGATTAACACTATATCTTTACACAGGTAAGCATTATCAACTGTATTTTCAGAGAAGGAAATAAAGATACAGAGAAGTGCCATTATTGTCCCAGATCATAACCCAAACAATCAGATTCCAGACCTTCTTTTTTTAACCACTTGGACCAGTCTTGACCACTGGCTCCTTGGGTTTATTATGACTCCTTAGTCTGAATTTTAAGCATCAGCTAGTACCAGATAAGCTTCCATTGCATATGTAAGACACAACAAGACACTGATCCTTTCTCCTCATTTAAACGTGTTAGTCTTCCATATATCAATCCATTTCCCCTCTTGTAGTTTGTATATAGTAGCATCACTTCTCTGTAGCATTAAAACGAGGGGACTATGATATAAAAAGACAAATGTTTCTAAACAAAAATAGATTTACCTTTGTTATCTCTCATAATTACCTGTGCACAAAAACATCTCTTTAAAATTAAAACAAATCTTCTCTCAATTTCCTTCTCTCCTTGTCCCTGCAGCAAAGTTATAACAGTGACAATTGCAGCAGAACACTACAATATTATTGAGAATGCAGAAAAGATTGAGAGAATGTCTACACAATGCACATCAAACACACTAGGCCATATCCTGAATTCTTCAGTCCACACTTACACAGGGAACAATCTTGGGGCAAATCTCTTTGCTCCTTACGTTCTACAGTCACTTACACAAGAGCAAATGCACACATGAAATCATTCTGAATCACTAGCATCTTTCATTTCTTCACTGATATCAAAGATTGCACATCACATAAGGCACTGGTGGATCAAGCCTTATGATCTTTACAGGTAGTTTTGCCTTAGAGAGTACTGGCAGACACTGAAACAGAATAAATAGCACCAAAGTACAGGTAAATGAAGAAATGTACAACTTGAGGTTTGCTTATGGCACCCATTCCTATAAATCAGCTCGAGGTGTAAAAGAAGCTAAAATTGAACTTGTCCACTTGTAGAAAACCTGCTGTGCAAGAATATTTCTGAACCAATGAGTTGTGTGTACATCTGTGGCAATTGAGGTAGATTTTTTTCTTCTCATTCCAAATATGTTCCAGTATATACTTTAAGTTCTCATCAATGCTAAACAAACTTGTATCTTCAGTCTCTTCCAACGCAGGCATTTTGGCTAACTCTTTGACACTGGAAGTGCTTTCTCTTCATCCCCAGGTTGTATAGGCTTGTTGTTTCCTCTTAAGGTTAAAAATGAGTATCTCAGTCCTCCTGCCATACTATAGAAGAGAGAATGAACAGAGGTGTCAGAGATATTTGATGTTGTATATACCATTTCATGGGTATGTACCTTCCTTTCCAAAGGATTAAAGAATGCCAGCCAGTATAAATTAAAAGTACCTTAGAGCTATGTAAGCCATCTGAGAAACGAGCACCGAATAGACAAAGATAAATTATCAGCTGCTGTAACAGGTTCATACAAACAGATGTAACAGTTCATCCAAACACAAGAAGTATCAACCCACAAGTAATAACTCATATTCAACAGGCACAACTCATTCACTCAGTGTTCTCACTTCCCACATCACCTGGCTTTTACTTGAAAGCCTCGCAGCTCAGAACTGCTGTTCATAAAAAAAGAATGAACTCAACCCCACAGAGTAGAACTAAAGGTGTGTTTCCGTAGTTAAGACCTTACTATAGTAAGATTCAGTAACTGAAAACAGACATAACTAATTGTAATGAACTTCACATCCTGACACAGTGTGTCCTCAAACCAGTAGTTTCAAAACTGCATCACTCAAGTGGGCCAAATCAAACAAAACATAAAACTGTATGCCACAAAGAAATTTTCAGCTTAAACAAATAAAAGCTATTCAAACTCCACTCACCAAATATTTAGCCCTATAAAGTTTAACATGGAGAATATGTAATCTCCACCAATCAACATTCCGATGTAAGCAATGGATATGTTCTGAAACAAAACAGAAACCATGCACTTAATGAAGTCAGTTTTCACCTCTAAGAATATAAATGGCATAAATTAATTTACTTTTCTAAGGAAATAGCTATACTCTGTTGCTGGCCACTTTAAAATCAGTGTTTAAGTTAGTTTCACGGGATGTCAGCCTTATGGGTAATGTAACAGCAAGATAGAATCAGTATGTTTTCTAAATGCATGCAATGCACTGAGAGTGACTTCCTGGTGAAAAAAAAAAAGAAAGAAAGAAAATTAGCTATTTGATGCTTGGTTAAACGGAGTTTTGTCCACCTTCTGAAAATGTACTTATTTTTAATCTTTGGGAGACTCATTTGAAATCCTATTTCTTAAAAGCAAGTTTTGGGTTCCCAAGCACAAAAATCACCCTTTACAGTTACTATAGAAGCTCTTTACTATTGTTTTGAAAGTTACCTCCTTGTTTTGCCAACTAAATGTGTACCGAAAGCACTCGGCTCAAGTTCAAGGCACAGTTTAAAGATTCTATCCCCCACCCCAACCTCATCAATTTTTGGGAAAATTGTCCCCTGTAGACAGAAGGAAAGCTACAGAACTGTGTGATCATTTTGCCAACACTTTGTTTGTTTCAAATGTTTTAGCAGTTAGCCTGGACAATGACATCATTTCTACCAATTTCTACTGAGGACTATTGCATCATCAAGTGGTTCTCAACTTCAAAGCTGTTCAAAATGTCTCAAAGTCTAATCATCACTCAGAAAACAGAAATAGTGTTGCTCTATCTTAATGGTTCAATGCAGACATATAAAATTTAAAAGAACACTTTTAGGACCACAGAATGAAAACTACCAGATTAATCTTGCCAGTTTAATAAAAAAAACCAAAACAACTGTAGAAAGAGAAGTATCACCTTCTTTTTGTGGATTTTGCTATGCTGGAGGTATTGTTTTCAGTAGTCACCCATCAAAGGGAGCACCCTGAGGACTGTTATTCCTGTGCTTAGGCTAGTCTGGACTCTGGTAGTTGTCTGGCCTACAACTGCACAAGTTTTATCTTTTGCTAAAACTCTTCCAGCTTACAGCTCCGTGCTTCTCTCCAAACTGGCCTACAAAAAGGTGCTTGTGCAGTCAGTGATCTTTCCAGATCATGCTGCCTTTATGAACACAAAGGAAGTTGCACTGCTGTCAGATTAAACTGGATTAGAGAAAACAGACTGCAGGCATACCAAGATCAGTTTTTAAGGCAGACATGTTTTGGTGTTATCAAATTGACCAGAATGAAACCAAAACCAAACCAAAATTAAATAGCCCATTCAGCTGGCACACAAGTTGTCACAGAGACAGAAGTAGTTGACCATAAAGCAATAACTCCTTACTACATCTTAGCTATTATTCTGTATCTGTGAATGCTCTATTTCTTAGCAGCAATGGAAACCAGTTCAGTCCAATGTGAAAGTGGGTTAGTCTGTATCAGTTTGCAATGGATTTGCACCAGGCTGCCTTGACCAACTCACAGTAACTTGATCAGGAACAGAAGCAGGTGACAGTATCTGATGAAATATGGTTAAAAGCACATCTTTTAATTAAAGTGGTTCAAGTTTCTCATGTAGGAAAATTAAAAAGAAATCAATACTCGCATTTTCTTCTAGAGTATACCTCAGCTTCAATGAAAGAAAACTGTTGTGTGGATCTCCAAAACGTATGACACAAGCAGTGTCTCAGTATTAGCCCTAATTTTGAGTTTCCAGCTCAAAGAATAATCAAGATCACAGCTGAGGCAATGCTCTTCCCTGTCTGTTTAAGCATTTTTATCTCCCTCTTCTCTATAACTCACCTTAATGGCACCAACTACTGTCGTTGTGAGCGCAGAATTGTAATGACTGCATAGGACAGTAGAATACATCAACAGAAACCTAAACAAAGCATAGGAGAAAATTTTACAAATTCCTTCCAGGAAGCTCAGAAGTTTAGCAACACTTTGAAATGTTTAGTATTTTCTGGAACAGGATTTTGCTAGGATCTTCAAACCCACCTGTACCAAACCCTAAAAAAAGGTTCTGTGGATTTGTATTTTAAGTTAATAATGTGCATATGTAGAGTACTCAAAATACACATTAAAATGTGCTGCTTGAGCCCTAGCAGAGTCATCCTTATCTTCTGGGCTTCTTAAATGTCAGTATTTGAAGTTAGTTTAACCCCTTGCATGGTGACTTGTGAAAGAGCAGAACAGGATGCAACTCACTTTTTTATTCTTGCTTTGACTCTGCAGTTCCAACAGGAACAAAGCATTTTTTCATTCCTTTCAAGTCTCCTACACTTTTCCAGGTACTTTAAAGAACAAATGCACTGAAACAGTTTCTGTACTAAAGGGCTTACATTCTACTAACTGCAAAGAAAAAGTTAGATAATCAGATGAGATGGCCAGCAGAGAGATACCGAGTACAGAAAGTAAAAAGCTCAGTGTCATGTTGTTGACCACTGTACTTCAAAGCCAACAACACAGATAGTAGTGAAACAGTTACTTACACTATTAGAAATAATTAAAAGACAAGATGGAAGCCTGGGAGAAAAATACACTTTCTCTGAATTTTAACATATTTTATTAATGAGTCTTACATTTGAGATTTGCAATTTGAAATATCTTACTTGATTGCCCTATCTCCTTACCCCAACAAGCAGGAAAGAAGAAATTGAAAGACAAATAAATAATTTGTCCAGTGCTGGAAATGTGTTGCCTATTAACAAAAAAAAAAAATAGAGAGGGAGAATTACATGCTATATAATTAACCATAAACACACATAAAATACAGTTCATGTGAAAATGAGCAAATCACAACATATATCTGATTCATATTATAATCACTAAATGTTTATACTACTACTGGAAACAGCTTGATGCATTTAACTTCAGAAACAATAGGGCAACAGTACCTATGACACCTAGACATATTTTTTAACATATACAGCAGTGCAGATATAAAGTGCACACTACAAGCAATGGATAAAATACAACACAGAGAATCTGTATTTTTATATTTCTTGATACAGATACCTACACTATGATTAATATTATACAATAAATAGTGTTAATATCAGACAGAGAAAAAAGCAAATAAATAAATAATCTCCTTGAAATCTATTTCATACCACAGATTCATTCATGAACAGCTTTCAAGGTCAGCCTGCATTTTTGAGCTCAAAAGTAGATAAGCATTACTAAGGTCTCTCATCAATTAACGTGATTGAAAAGGATAAATCATCACTTCGAAGTCTGCTCCTTAGTGACATGCAGCAAACAAACACACAGTGCCACACAACAGTAACTAAGAAACATGTCACAGATTCATCTCCATCTCCATCTCCATGATGCGCCTCATTTTAACCTGGTTAAAGTCAGTGGTATAAGCACAAAACTCAGCAAAGGCTTAACACATCCCTGAGAAACAGGGTAAATGCTGGTAGTTCACACTGAGCTGTGGCTTAGCTGAGCCCCCAACACCTGAGGTAATAGATTAGAGGGATCCTGGGCAACTCTGCCCTGCCAGAATTATGGTGTGCAACAACAAATTGTGAAGTATTGCAAAGAGACATTCTGGGGCTTCATTTCTCTTCCACTGCATCATGCTTTCCTGTTCTCCTAGTCAGCCAGCTGGTGAAGGAGTAGTGAACTGGGACAGTCACACTGCAGTCTCTACAAGATGCGATAGCTGCTGCTCTGGGAAAAGCTAGAGGAGCGGAAGCAACTCTGTCACATAAACAGGGCACTGATATTTTGACTGGCAAAAGGTACATGCTGTGCATTATCTGTGATGGACCAAGGCAAAAACCTCTGCTAGGGTAAAAACAAGTCAACTTCTATAGCCTGAAAATCTGCTAAACACAGGTGTTATCTACAACTACTTGTTGACCTTTCATCAGTATTTTTCTATTTTCTACCTTTTTTTCTGTGATTTAATCTCTGTACGTCATGTTGACACTAATTATCATTTAATGGTACTTTTAACATTAAGTGACCAAGCAAATGCATGTGCACAACAGGCACTATGCATTTCTGATTTTATTTTTTTCAGGCAACTGAGCATTAATTTTTTTTGTGCCAAATCAGTATGTGGGCACAACTCACTCTTTATTTTTCCCATGAATGCCGGGAAAGCATTTGAAACCTTACAGTCACACAAACCTGGCGCCCACTAAGTCTGCCAGGAAGGGCATTAACTGCATTTTCCTAAACTTGAACAAGGTCATGCTGGACTGACATCACAAAAGGAGCTATCACACTCAGAACTGATCTAAAGCCATCATTTGTCAGGAAATGACAACTTTTCTACTTAAAGTAGACTTGTAAGAACAAAATAACAAAATCATGTGAGTCCAGGGTACAACATACAACAAAGGACAGTGGAATGATTTAGAATCATAGAATCATTGAGGTTGGAAGAGACCTTCAAGATCATCCAGTCCACCCGCCCACCCACAACACCACTAAACCACATCACCCAGCGCCACATCCAGGCGCATCTTGAACACCTCCAGGGACGGCGACTCCACCACCCCCTGGGCAACCTATTTATGACACCCACAATCTCTGTAACAATTTTCAGTGGCAAATGGCAAACATTTCAAAAATGAAATACAAATCTCTAGACTTATTTTACTGGTAAGAAAAAGGCAATTCAACAAGTCTGTGAGTGAGCCAGAAAAACAACACAAACATCCTGACCAGATACTTTACGTGCCAGGACATACCACCGATGGTATTATACTGTATTACCATTAGCTATGAAGAGCCCATGCTGTTGTTTTGCAAGAATGTAAAATGTAGGTTACTAAACTAGACTGAGACTAAACAGGAATCTGTTCTGTGCATCAGAATGAGAGAAGGACTGGAAACTATCTGGTTTCAGTGTTTGCAATCTCATTTTAGAGCATGTGGCAAACTACACAGTGTAGCTGGATTCCCAACCAACTGCTCTAGCTGAGACTTTCCAGTCATGCATTAGTTTTTAAACAAAGATTAATATAAGGGCTAACACATAGCTTCAGCTTCTTCTCAGAGTGAATAATTACAAGTTCTTACCTGTGAAGGGAAGTCCAAGTCACATATTTCAAATACTAGTCACTAACACAGAGGTAGGATTATCTCTTAAAAAACCAAACAAACAAAATACNTGAAAGTCTCCAGTAGAAAAGCTAATAATAACTGTAGGAACCACCATGAAACAAGCATTATAGAAAAGGACACCATATTTTCCCAACTCCTGTGAAAAGTGAAACATGATGTTTGGAATTACAAATCATTTGGGAACAAAATCCTAAATATTATTCTGGCAATCCTTCTGACATTATTGTCAATGAGCAGACAAAACATAATGCACTTCAATTTAAAACACGAGCTTGCGATTATTTGATTCAGTGTTTAATACTGAGCTGAGTTTCCATTTCAGTCACTTGGTATGTTCAGCAGAATACTACTGCTCTGCTATACCTTAAAGTTTCTATACCACACCAGCTAGTCAGAAACTTCCCAAGGCACTGGTCCAGAACCGCTTTGTGCTGGACTGCAGATAAGCCTCTGCCTGGCCTAGGCACTACTCATTCCACCTACTACTGTAAATCAACCACAAAAGCATACTGCAGGGTGGCTCCTAGGGCCAGCATAGCAGGAAAAGTAACAAGGCCTGACTCCTAGACGGAGCATCTGTAATTGCTGATAACTGATGTAACTTCAAGCAACTCGAGGGATGTTGGTTAACTTGCTTGACACAAAGGCAGAAGATTAGGGGAACAAAAACGCAGCCTCCCCTTGCTCCAGATTCAGCCATGCTACATAGCAAATCTCTCCACCTTCTCTCTTGCTTTAAGATGAAACCCCATATTTTCCAGAAACTTCTGAGTCCATTAAGTTCTGCTCATAAAGAAAAACAGAGAGTCTGAATTCGATGCAACTCCTAAGGTTATTAAAAGATCCATATTTTCATTGCACAGACTGACCCACAAAAATCAGCGACAAAACCTCTATCTAGCACCTTTAAGACTGCTCTTTGCCACAGCTTGGCATGTTTTCATGGCACTGTATTTGAAGAAAGTATAATGTACCAAGGTATGGCCTAGCTCTCTGGCATACCTGGGTTTGGTGTAGACCTGATTTTAGAGAGCCAAAAAGGTAACAGTTGTTATTGTTACTGACTGAAACTGGTCAGGTCTCTGTTCCTACCCACAAATTTATTTTACATAAACATCATTTAAACTGTGTTTCCAGTCAAAAAGTCTTCCTCATTAAATACATATATATTAAGCTAACAGATGAACTATTTGCTTTTGGCTTGGGATTTATTTTTTAGCCAAAACCAAAGTTTTAAAGGCACTAAAAACTGTGCCTAAAAGACCTGGGAAAAAATAAAATACACTGCTTATCTAAGCCTGGACTGAGATACTAATAACAAGTTTTTCCCAGGGTGTTCTGTATTATGGATGCATATATAAACTGAAATATGAAAGCAAATAAAACTATTAGTTCATAACCCTATGTTCATAAGGTCATATAATAAGTAACCCACTCTTACTATATTGTTAAATTCAACTTAATCACCCCAAAGTTACCTTTGGATCAATTTTCTGCTTTGTGTAAACTCCATTTGCTGCTGTGAAGATATCATTTAGCAATACAAACGTGTAGCCTTCCAGATTAAAAGACAGATCAGACCTGGGAAATAAATATTATATTATAAATAAGCAAACAGTATACAATGCATTGCATTACTTTGCTAACCTCAAGAAATATCATAAATAAGGAAATGCAAATTCTGAGAACTCCAGCAAGTCACAAGTTTTGTTTTAAGTCTTCTTTCTAAGTCAAGTTACTTTACATTTCTCCAGTCACAGAACCCTCACAAAATAGTCACCAGAGAGTTCCCAGAACTCAATGCAGAAGTGGCAGGAAACGTTCAGTTTTCGTTCTGTGAAAAATTCCATCTGTCTCAATCCTGACAACCTGCCCAATTATTACTAAGTAGCTAGGGAATACAGTATTACTACTTGTATTTTACAGACAGAGCAGACGTATTGTCATCCTTTCTGTTTTGACTAGTTACTTTATGGATATAGAGTAATTAATTTAATAGGACATGGCTTTATCCGAGTCAGATCACATGTAAATTATTTACTTTTGTACACAAAGCCAAGAAACAAAAATTAACAGCACATTTCCAGTAAAGCGAAGAACTATCCAAACAGGAAAAAAAAAGAAAAAAAGACTAACACAAGTGCTTTGTGAACTCAATCTCACATTTGAACTTGTTAAAAGTGTTTAGAAAAATAGATATTCCCTAACTCAAAACAGTATTTGACAATGAAACACCAGTCTTTCTTCCCAGAACAAGAACATATTTTTCTAAGATTATTAAAATACTCTGATACTATGTTATAAAAGCAGCATTCCTCACATAGTTTTAATTTGCTTCACTCATGATCCTGCAAACACGGAAAACACAAGGGGGAAAGAAGAAGCACCCAAAAACTTACAGCTGGAATTAAATTTTTCCTTTTCTATTCCTGCACCTCCCACTAATGTCAGTAGAGAGATCTTCCAAATCCACTTAATTCAGAGTAACTAATCTCCACTTAGGTTTAGTTGGCACTTACGAGGAAGAAAATACTCCTGGTGTCCCTCCTCTCATAACATGACTTCCTATAACAAATGAAAACCTTACCCAGCTGCTATGAAAGCCCCAAGAATGATGGCAAATACGCTGACTATAATACTCAGTGGGTATCGTTTCCTGTAGAGAAAAATCAGACAGTTTGCATTTTCATTATTTGAAGAGAAGATTAAACAGCTGTCTGTCTGAAAAGTTTCAAAGCAGTTAGAACAGAACATCTAACAGGAGGACAGAGTCTTGATAGCCTTGCAGAAGTTACGTGATTGACTACGTGCCGTGTTGTCAGACTTTGGCCCTGAGAACAGAGGTTGAAAAAAGCATTGTGTGCATTCTGCTGCTAGATAATTTTAAGAGTAAAGATTAAAGGTTTAAAGTAACCATTCTTGAACAAACCACAATTTACTGTGTAACTCATAATGGACATATTTCAATGTCTTACAGTAATCCAATAAAGGAAAATCCCTACACATTTCTTGTATAGTTTTTCATCTTGCCTTTCTTGGGGAAGATGTTGTACAGAACACTATCTGGGCTATTTTTCAAATATGTATGTCGAAGTCAAACTGAAATCTTGTACTTGGAGGGGAAAGTACAGAAACTTACCATACCGTACAGTATGTCAGCATAGCCACAGATTAGGAAAAAGCACACTGTAAAACCTTCCTTCTTCTTATACCTGTACTACTTCACTTAGAAATGTCTTAGGTCTTTTTGTACCATACTGCAATGTGCCTTACAGACATTCCCCTAGTCATTCTCTCAGCATAGCCACAGATTAGGAAAAAGCACACTGTAAAACCTTCCTTCTTCTTATACCTGTACTACTTCACTTAGAAATGTCTTAGGTCTTTTTGTACCATACTGCAATGTGCCTTACAGACATTCCCCTAGTCATTCTCTCAGGCAGCCCGTAGCTCTAAGCTGTTCTGTGTGAAAAGATCTATTGAAACAAAATGTACAATACCCCCAGAGAAATCAGGTGTGCCAAAGGAGCGTAGATGTGGACCACTGTCCCAAAAACAAAGCTGTATGCAGTCTATATATTTTAGACTTTGATCATAATGAAACTCAACAGTAACAACCCAAACGTTGCCTGTTTTTCAAATTCTCAGGTAAAAAACTGCACAGACTCTCTGGAGTCCTTTCATTTTCAGCCCTGAGGAAACACACTATGGCAGTCTGTACAAATGCAGCATTCTGCTTTTAAGTTTCCTTTCGGTTAGGATGTTGCTTGCACTCATACACCACATTGTCAGCAGGACTACAGCAATCTCACTGACTCACACTCTCCTCACTTGCTTGCAGGAGGCCTCAGGCCAACACTGAGAAGACAGCAAGTTCTGCCTTCCCTGTGAGAACTTAAAACCAGAAAAAAATCCTGGAGCACCCCCAAATACAAAGCACATTGATCAATTGCTGCTTCAGCCAAAGGGAGATGCCAATCTACTCAGAGGTTTTTTAAAAACCTTTTCCCCTGAACATCACCTTCATGTTGCCTGGATTCAGCTTCAGTAGGCTGCTCATCCCCTTGTGACCTCACCTTATCCAAGCACAAGCCATCTGGATAGAACTATGACGATGATCAAGTATCATGTATTTATATTCCTGTTCCTCCAAATTGGTACAACTGAAACTACTGAGCCCATGCTGCAATAGCACACAGTTCTTAATTTCTCACTAAAAGTAACTATGTGTCTATAGTTAAGGAGATTTTTGATCTAAGGGCACACCGCTAGATACCATTTTGCTTCATTAACTTCATTAAACTAGACTTGACCCAGAAAGCTAGTCTACATAAGCAGACTGCCATACTATCATCACTGTTCTGAGACATAAGGATCTGTCTGTTTGAAGCAGTTTGCAGCTTAGTGGCCTCTGAAATGAAACACAAAACCACAATTGCTAAGATAAGTGTCTGAGTTGTGCTTCGCTTACCTGATTCCTGTGCAACAGTCAAGAGAGTGAACTACGTAAATGACAGCAAGCTGATTTTTTTTCTTGTATCACTAAAGTGTGTGTACCCGCATCTCCAAAAAAAGCAACATAAAAGCACTTTCTTTGGTTTTCTCTGTTTCTGAGTAAGCACTCAATATTCTGATGAGTTGCCACAAGTAATCCATTTGATACAATTTAAAATAAAGGTGTCATAAATGAAAAAAAAAAAAAAGATCACCCAAGTATGATGATTTCCAGCAGTAAAGTAAGTGGAATGGTAAACTTCCTGAGCACTGTAAACATCGGCAAACTGTCAAAAAAAACAAAACAAAACCCAAGCACAGCGTCAGGTTAACAGCATTTTAATGTTCTAATTCTTACCTAGTTTTACTAAGGAGAGGATGAAACCATTAGACCAGCAATAAGCAACCAAAACAAATTCCCAGCCACTTAGCATACATTTAAAAAATGTCAGTCTGACACCAGAGGCAGATTAGATAAACAAATCATTGGAAAATGACAAGATTTGCCAGTTAGTAAAACAATGCAACTGGCTCCCTTCCAAAAGGCCCCTCTGCATCAGTGAAATGAAATGTAAAAGCTATTTTCTGCCTGGCATAGTCCCTGTGAAATAATTCTTCCTGTAGAATTCACTTGCAGAGTAAATCAAAATTATTTTTATTGTAAAGTTAAAGGACACACAATAAACCTGTCCCTGAAAACATGTAACAGAAATAAAACACAAAAAGAAAACATGCTTAGTAAACAAGATGTACTTTCAAAAAAGTCAAATAAATCCACAAAAAAAAAAAAAAAGAAAAAACAAGAAACAACAAAGGTGCAGCCAGCTGCAACTAACAAACCAACAGCTATATGGTTGGTCTACACGAAGTGATGCAGTTGGAAATCTCTTTGATTATTTGAGAAAACACTTGCATTTGGCACTTTGGAAATCTGACAGCATGGACACTTGGACCAATAATCCTCTGTTTAAGATAACTATTAGCAACTGTATTAATAAATTACACAAATCCTAACACAGAGTTCAACCACTTTACAACAGACATTTTGAAGTTATGCATAGGATCACCTATACCTTAGAGATAACCTAAACAAGGTGGAAAATTCCGTAATGTAAACCAATGTCACATAACGTAACAAAACGTTAATGGTAGAAACACTGCAACCATTCTTACTCTTCTGGTACAAAAAATCAGTTGTGAATCTACAAGTAGTATGTCAGCCATAGAAGGAGAAAATGGTGCACTTGTGTTTAAAATAACCTATTAAACTTTTAATTTTAAAATTACAGTTAGGGAAACAGGTAAGAAGAACCCATGAGTCAAACTCTTACAGTATCGAAACTAATTCAGTATTCACATTGGCTAAAGTGCTACTAGGGACCGTACTGCTGAAGTCCTTGCATCTGCCTGAGCAGCCACTTCAGTGGAAAACTTCTGAATGTCCGCAACAAAAAGTTGCAGAATCAGGCACTTAATGTTTCAAAGTTACAAAATGCTGAAAACCTACAAAATTCTGTGTTCTGGTTTAGCTTACTATCAAACCCTCAGGAACCTGTAATAGCATAGAAGAAACAACCACAACGGTAGTGCTGTATCTTCCAGCCCTGGTGCAGTCTTCATGCTTGCGCACTCCTTCCATAGAAAATTTGGTCATTCAATCTATTATAGCAGGTCCTGTACCTTTTTAACGCCAGCATGGAAGCAACTCTTGTGGATCTATGCTTATGGACATGCAGGAGCCAGCAAGCCCTTTAGCAACCTCCCCACAACCTGCTCTTGGTGCTCAGCAGGTCTATGTCACTTGCGACGACCCCACTACACAGTAGTTTTTCCATTTCTTGCTGTGTCCCAAATAATCTGCACTGACCTCATGGTACAAATCTCTCCCATATTCTTCCTTCAAAAACACCCTTCTTACAGCTTTCAAACTCTCTGGTTAGGACACCCAGGAAAAGCTGGACAGTTGGGTATGAGGGGAATGTGGAAACACTTCTATTGTCACAAGGAGTATTGTNNNNGCCTCCAAAAAGCAGCAACTTGTAAACAGATCAAACGTTTGGGTAAGAGTCTCATAACAGTTCCAGGGGTTTAGACAGACATATATCATATGCACTTGTCCCTACACAATGCTTTTTAATTTTTATTTTTTACCCCCACAGAAGGGCAAAATCCAGAAAGTCTACTTGCAACTTCCATTTACTGTACCTGAGTTTGCTGGTACTTGATAATCCACTTATGTGGTTTCCAACATAAATCAGAGGCAGAGGAAACAACTGCGATAAAATTAAAAGCACAACTCAGATTATTATGTTTTAAGTACTGCTGAGAAATTGTATTTGATAGGATTTGATAACTCAGATGTACTTTTAGCAGGAAAGGGTGTTTAAGGAAAAAATGCAACTATGCTACAAACTGGTCTGCAGCTCTCATTCATGTGACTGTTCACAATCGCAGCTTCACTGATTTCACTAGAAGAGTCACAATCTACCTCTAACAAGACTCAGGCTCCATTTAGTGTAAATGTTAATAAATTTTATTTTAATCACTACGATCTTCAGATTAATACTCATTCTTACATTTGAATTTTAGGTATAAAAATAATATCAATAACAGTAACTAAATAAGCAAGAGAACAAGTGGAATATAAGAGTAAAAAAGCTGTAAGTATGCTATTCTTCTCTTAGGTACTCCACATGTACTAGGATGCCTGGAACACACACCATTTTAGATCTACCTAACAAATTATGCTATGCAAGATACTAGAAAAGAAAGGTAAGTATTTAGGGGCAAATTAAACTTTACCATTTCCAGCTTTTAGCATGAGACTCCCACAGAAACATACAGGCCCTAACACAATCCAGAGAAGCAAAAACAGAGATTCAAGAAAATGTACCAAAGTCAGGGTACACAATATTCAGCTACAGTTCAAAGCTGTTATTCTCCCACTACAGCGAAGCTGCAGAAGATTAACACCAGCCAAAGTAATCACTGGGGACAAAGGCGGTGTGTACATCTAGTCCCACTCACTATCAGTGAAGCAGAGCTGAAATAGCAGGAAAACAAAACAGGTCCTCTATCATAATGTGTAATAGTTGTTGCTGTTGTGCTTATACACGTTTCAGGAGTTGTGGTGTTTGTTAAAGGCTATGTCTTCCAAAGCATTGTGTGCTGGAAAAGCATCTAGAGGAATGGGCTGCGTTTGATCACTGTTAAAAATTCTGCCTTTCTTTTACAGCAAAGAGGACAGAGGAGGAAAGTACAGTAAGTGAAGGTAACAGTAAAAATAAACCAGAGTATAAAGTAAGAGGAGTATAAGTAACAAAAAATATTCAGCCTGTCAACATAAGCTTCCAAAAATTGTGTAATACACTATTGCTTTTGCAGATTTTTATTTACAAAACTATCTTCACTCACAACATGAAAACAGCTGCCATTACCTTCTTTTTCCTCTGAACTTCACCTATTGTAAAGCCAAAATCACAACATCCAGCAGAACAACAGAGATCGATGAAACACTCAAAAGGTTCAAAACTCCAAAGGTTCCTCACAAAAATAAACACTTTGCTACTTTAAAACTCTAGCAGAAAGCACTGAGGACATAATCCTGACCATGAGTGGAAAGCAAAGAGATAATCTTAGCGTCAATGAAAGGAAAAATCATCAAAAGGATAAAGAGTCAGTCAAAGGATGCTTTAAAAAGTAAAGAAATCAACAACAAGCAATCCAGCTGAATCACTGTGACTAGTCAAATTCAGCACTACAAGCAATGCACAAGTCCCAGATGCTGCAGTGCTGACTGCTCCCAGCATATCCAGGAAAGTCTTCCTAAGGATAGATATTACTGGGACAAAGAAAATGGGTGCTGTATTTTTCATGCCCTTGTGCTGATTGTAAAGTGAAGGCCGCAGCAGGGAGGGGGAGTACTGGGTCTGGAGGAGTGCAGAGGGAAGAAACTCATTGAGGTCTCAAGAAGTTGTTTAGATGCCAAACTCAAAACTACTCACTGGGAAACCTTCTTCATTTGTGTTTTGGAAAAAATAAGGATTGTCCATTTTATAATCAATGCTACATATATTCCTACAAGGTTTCTACATGCAGAAATATGAACTATTTCAGCACACATTAAAAAACCACAGCATTCACCAACAGCTGCGAGACATTCATAGCAAACCTCATACTGATACTTAAGACAAGATTCTGCAGTGAAGATGCTGGCCTGAAACTCTGTGATATCTGAGCTCTGCAGCAGAGCTGGGACCTAACTTTCTCTGTATGTCTGAGCAAACACTGACCAATACCTTGCAACAAGACGTAAATATGCAGGCTTATGTGCCAAAGTAAAGCCCCAGCAACACTGCACATGGATGCAAAAATCTATGAGGACCATTACTACTGTAATTTCAGATCCTAGTTCCCAATCTGAGATAATAAAAGATCCTCCCTCATATTTTCTCTGTCTTGCCTCCTTAGACCCTACACACTTAAAGTCCACATGATGCAGCTGGCCCCTGCCTGCAGTATTTTTGGTGGGCATTATTGCAGGCCCTCCTATGGAACATATATCTTACATTTGGAATCAACTGCTGTTTGGGCTTTTGATCTATCACATATTCTTTTTCTATTGTTTTATCACATGTCCCATTCAAATTTCCAAACAGCCTTTCATGCTGTGATCAAAATTCTTTCTTAAACACAGATCTCTTATTGATCCCACAGGGAGCTGTATACATCCAGAAAAATACTTCAGGAAGGAGTTCATTCAGCTGTACAAAGGTACAGCGTGATTTCCCATGTACTGCATAACTAAATGGCACCAGACTTCTCTGAAAACAAAAGGCAAGATTTACTGCAGTGAAATCAAAATGATCAAATCTAATACTAAATGAAAAAAAGATATAAATAAACACCTTTGAGAAACAAATGCAAAATTGTTTACTGTTCTTCTTTTATATCTTGTCTCCATAAGAAAGAATGACACTACTAGAGGTAACATATTCTTATTAATATCAATCCTTACCTTCACAGGTATACTTTTGTCAAAATCGGGGAAGTGAACAATCCTATTTAATTTTGACACATACAAGATAAGTATAGTGGCTGCCATCTACACAAAAGGAAAAACCAAGAAATCATGTAAGAACAAAACTGTAATATATGAATTAAAGAACCACTTCAAAACCAAAATCTTTATATGCATTTGACAAATGCTAGGTATTACAGATTTTTTTCAAATAACACAGCATGAAATTAATAAACTGGAACAAACTTTATTCTTACCAATTTTGCATGTTATTTATTTAAAAGTACAATATAGACATACGGTTTGCTGACTTGAGAAAATTAGTGGCACTCTGTGAAACAATGCATGCCTAGAATGAGCTGAGAAGATAAAACAGGAGAAGATCCCAGACTAATCACACTAATTTTACTCAGTGTTGTTTAGTCTCCAGAATCACTCCTACAGCATTTTTGGTAACATAAGGCAGGGGTTGTTCATTGATCAGTCCGTTAACAGCATGAAGAATGATTAATAAAGATACAGACAGAATGAAGGAGAGTATCTGAGCAGTCACACATCGTAAGTTAATGCTGGTCCCAGGAAAGAAAAAAAAAGTTACATTTTCCTCGTACAAAAATCCATTAATTGTCTATCTAGAAAATAGGGCGCAGTCACATTATACAAACTAAAGCACTATACCATATTGTATGTATTTTACAAACCATTCATGGAAATCTTGGAAGGATCAGTCAACAGAAATGGAAATGCCATTGAGCCTTAGGTTCTGTAAAGAACCAAGGCCACATCATTGCCCTTAACATGAAGTACTGCCACATTTTCTAGTCTTTAGCTTCCACTGAAACATGGCGTGTGGTTCCTTGAGCAGTCTGGATGTGTGAAACTCTCTTTCTCTCCCCCTCTCACACAGCAAAGACTTTACAAGACATTTTACTCTCTTCAGCACCAGAGAGCAGACATATAATGCCAGCAGTACTCTGTTTTTACCTCTTTCTCACTGCCCTGTAGCTTCTAATCTTGGCAGAAAATAAATACTCTCTTTAAAATGCATTTGCCTAAACAACGCTTGCTTCAACGCTCCACCTTTCCCAGCCATCCCTCTGCTGTCACACCTTCTTTATGTATCACATACACAAACATTTGAACTTTGGTTTTATCGTAATGCCTCCTAAGAAAAAACATTTCTGCTGCAGTACTGCAAATCACCTACAGGCGATAACAAAGAACCTACAGGCAACAAAGAACCAAAACTGTGTGGCTTTCCTACTAGAAAACTGCTGGGAAAGAGGGGAGAGATTTATGAAGAAGCTACATGGTTTGTCTACAAATAGAGGCAATGTGTCTGCATATAACCCACAAATGCTCAAGGACTCTTGTAGGACACATGCGCTTGTTAGAACAAACCTTGGCAGTTTTGAAGGCCCAGTCTCTTCACTACTGAACTAGACCAGGGGAAATAAATGGCATTTCCAGTCCTTTACCTGACTCTTCCCAGGCAATACTTTCTGACTTGAGATGAAATTTCCCTGATCTCAGTAAAACAAACCACTTTTCCTTATGATGCAGCTAACCCGGAAGTCAAGCAGCACAGTGTAATGGAGATTTCCTCCCTAAAATAAATCTCTATGCTAAGGTTAGTTTAACTTCAAAAATAATGAGTACATGTAATGTGCTTTACTTCTGAACATACCTGTCCAATTCCAAGAAACATTGGTGATGGGAAGCTGAAAAGCATAAACAGGTATTTAATATTGAGGAAAGAGGGGAAAAAAAAGAAAACCAACCAACCAAGCAAAACAAAACAACAAAAAAAAAGAACAGTAGCACCAAAGTCAACAACTGGACATGTAGATTGTGGATGACTGGCCAGTCTTTCAGAAGAGCTTGGGAACTGCTACAGTTATTGGAGTCCTAAATCATATAGCATATCCTCAGCTGATCAATTCTAAAGAGCTAATTGTTGTGGATGTATTTGTGAGTGAAGGTAACAAACTTGGAGAACTCTAACAACCCATAATTTTTTGAGTGGATTCACATATACACCCTGAGATGATACAGTTCAATGTCTCACACTTGCCCTAACCTAGAAGTTAACAGCCCAAATGCACTAGCAATATGTTTTTGTGAAAAGAAAGTACTTAGTTAAATGTCACAGAAACATCTAATGTTCACTAAAATAGCTAAATTCCTACCTTACATCTCCAGTTAGCTTAAGCTAAAAGCATGGATACTTCAATGTTAAGAAAGCAGAAACTTCAGCAGGACACCTGAACAGACTGACCCCCTTAATTTTTTTCCCCTAAATCTACATCAAGTTAAAACCAATGAAGGTGCAGCAGTAACTGCTAATTCTCTGTATGCATATTGAAATCCAAGCAAAGAAGTTATTTAGAATGGCTGGCTGCCTTATGCCATCACCAGCAGTGTTGAGAGTCTCTCTGCCAAAAAGCCTTAGGTGTCAAGAGAAGTTCCCTGGATGTGACATCTCCTGCTGCCTCCCAGGAGTCACACATCATTTTTCTGGACTGTGCTGTTAGGGATAGTCACACTCAAACCTGTATCCAAGGAATCCAAACAAAACCCACATCCTTCTCTGTGCACACCAGCACTAATAAATGCCTAAAGTAAGGGTCCACTTTCTCAACAAGCTTTGTAAATTTCCAGTATCAAGGCTCCTTGAGGTTGTGGCTATTTATCACAGCAGCCACAGAGAACTGCTATAGTACTCCTCAGTGTACTGAGAAATCTACAACCCGAATGAGCACCGCTGGGATGGGAACACAGTGTTAACAAAGGAAAGAAATGCTCTTCACTGCAGCAGAAAGGCTGTAAGGACCCTGGAGCCGTAACACAGATCAAGGGTGTGTCCAGTAGCAAAAGTGACCTGGGAAAGAGAGGTATTAAGGGGGAAGAAAAGGGGAAAAAAAAAGCAGAAGAATACTTCCATTTATCATCATGTGACACCTAAAGTGTGTTGTACATACAGCTACACAATATAAACATGGACACTTCACTCACCTGTACTACACAGATTTCTCCAGGGTTTTTTGATTTGCAGAGCCCTAACATTCCCAGCAGCACTGTAAACTTTCTATACAAAATTCAGGCTTACTGTTGGGGCTGCTGTTGTGACTGTCCTTCATGGGTGTGCTGGACATGTGGCAGGTGCTTACAGGGGGCTGCAGGCTGTATGGTGAGAAGGACTATAAAACAAACTCACAACTCACTTCGTGACTCATTTCTTGGAGGTGTTATACACAGCTCTGGACACCAGAAAATAACTAAGTTTTGCGCTTTTTTAAAATGTTTTTTCCTATCATTTTGCCGTGGTTTTTCCTTTCCTGTTGTTAGCTCATAATGAGCGAAGACGTAGCAAAACCAGAGGAGGAGTGAAACACATGAAGGGTGAGAAGCTCACGGCACAGGACCGCAGACGGGAGCCCCGGCAGCGATCAGACCGAGCTCCTCGGCGCTCCGACGGCTGCGCGGTTCCCCAGGCTCGCCTTTCGCTCTCGGCCGGTCGCTGGGCGGGGAGCACCCACGGCAGCTCCTGCCCAGCAAGCCCCTGGCCCAGCAAGCCCCAGGCCCTCCCGTGAGCTCCCGG
>VZRW01011050.1:3381-18064 GCA_013398125.1 Aegotheles bennettii
TTAAACTTGTTACAGTTTTGAATTTCCAACCACTCAGCCTGTTTTTCCTTACTCCCCTTCTATTTTCGGGCGGGGGGGAGTGATAGAAACAAATTCTGTCTGGTTTGTGGTTTGCCCTGGCTGTTTGCTAAACCAGCACACATGGGAGCAAGGGACAAATGAATACTAGGAATGCTAAAGAGATGAAATTATAGGTATAAAACACATAATTTCATGTAACTATCCTCCATGATTAATACTTCAAAATTCATTATGTAAGAAACTGAGTATCAGCAAAACAGCAGTGCTGAACTACACCCAAGTCAGATTTACAGGAGAATGGTTCTAAAGAATAAAAAGACTTCATACTAGGTAAGGTAGATCTGAGAAGCCTGTTAATTTAATTAGGTACTGAGATCATGTAAAGAAGGTTTTACTAAAGAATTAGCTTTCAGTTTGTCCATTCTTCATTGCATTATTCTAACTATCAACACTACAAATCTCTTTGTTACAGTATGTTTGATTTATTTACATTAAAAAGTATATATAATACAGGATGTTTTAAAAAGATGAACCCATTTGAAATGGACTTGAAATTGGGTCAATCTTCTTGAAACACCCTGTAAATTGTTCCATCTCAATAAGTTTCAGAGGACAAAACAAAAGATAAAATAAATTCAGTAAAAATAAATTCCAAAGTCCCATCTAAAGGCATGACCACACAACTGAGTTACCTTGACGTAAGCTGAAGTTGAATTTAGAGTATATCACCCACTCCAGCAAGACTACCTAGACACATGTTCACCCTGTGACAGGCAGAAGGCAGCTTATACCACTCAAGGAAACAAGGTCTACCCAGTTGAGTTACTGCCAGGTTCAGGGCAATGGCAGTGCCTGGATGAATGCTTTGATTAGAATGGATGCTGCATCTATCTTAAAATTATTGAATTCTAATATTCATGATACATTGAGGGGAGAAAAATCAAAGTCTAGCAGCTCTTAGATGTCCAACACACAATGATGGATCCAGTGTGGTACTGAGGAAAGGTGAAGAGTCACAGGTAAAGTAAAACAAATATAGACTCTAGGCCCACTGTGGAGTTCCTTCAGCACTGATTTCCATAAGGCTTTGAAAGGAAATATCAGTTCCAATGGATATAATTAAAACCAACAACACTGAAAAGTGACTGATGACCATAAGCCTTTAGAGGTAATCAGTGAGACATAAAAACCCATCATATGTTCCTCTAAAAGACTGCCCGCGAGCAGCAGACTATTACAAGACTGCATCTGTATATAAGAGATATAACTCTGAAATTTGTATCATTATCAGAAATGCAAACCAAGAAATCAGAGCCAGGTTTGGCTGTTGCGAGGTCTGGGGAGCAATAAGATGAACACCTTTGTTTAAACAGGTATATTTATCATGCATTTTTAACCAATTAACCACTCCTGGTTCATCTTTCATTAAATATCTCTGTTGTTTACCCAGGACCTGTAATTTTCCCTAATTTTTATGTTCAATTCAATTAAAAAAAAAAAAAAGACTTTTATATGTAGTCAGAAAGATGGATCCAACAGATGAACACACTTTGATTTTTATCTCCATGTAGGCTTAAATCAACCAATGGTCAATGGGTCTTCATGAAGAGAAGTTGGGGTGCCTGTATGAGGAAGCTAAGTTACTCTTAAAGTAAATTAACAAGAATTGAGAGAACCCCTGTACTGGTTGGCCACATTAGGCCACAACTCTTAAATACAACATATTTTCAAAATATTATAGCTTATTCTCCCTTTCTATCAAAGTCTACTCTGGCATTCATTTAGCTACTATGCTCCCTTGTTCTGAGACTTCTTACCTCAAAAATACAGGGCACTTCAGCTACTGTCTAGTCTGGAAACAGGAAAGTAACCACAGTTGAGAGCACTCCAGCCACAGATGTGCCCCCCTCTTCATGCAGGTAGTCTTCCTAAGCTGGAGGCTGAAGGCTGGCAGTAGATTACTGCAGCTCACAGTCAGCTGGAGAGCCCTGCCAGAGAGAGGGCATTCCTAGCGAGGAATTATGCCCATTGCTTTTCACAACACAAGAAAATATATCCAGGAAACCAGTTTGTTTCTCAGTTCTACACTGTTATTCCTAGTATATTATGGTTTACTTTTTATAAAATATATCTACAGAGCTTGTTATGTAAAAATAATGATTTCTCTGATATGCACGATTTCTGCCGTGAGGGTAAATAGGTACTGTTCTTTGGATTACAGGTGTATCTTTCCAGTCCTCTGGAGAGAGGTATTAATTTATAAATTAACTCCACTTTGTCAATATTGCCTTAGAGTCTGCAACTTGCACTTTAAATGGAATACTTTATCTTGCAATAAAATGATATTTTACTCATAGCCAGGCAATTTCAGGGATATTTGGTGAGCTATATTCCATGCTTTTAGTGGGAATACATAAAAGGTTAAGTCTGCTGTATAAACTTTTGTTGTGTACTCCCAGTGTAACTCTACATATTATATTCCTAAAGTGCTCCTAGAAAACAGAAAGCACGTTTACAGGCTTTTGAGAAAGCACACTAAACAGATAATTTTCTTTCATAAACAATCAACTTTGTAGCAAGCTTGGAGACAAATTCAGCTTTAGCATCAGAGAAAAAAATTCATGTTAACTTGCAGAGAATTGTATTGGTCCTTTTTTGTCAGTATGCCTTTGATCTAATAATGGCCATTTCAAATCACTAAACACCTTTGTGTCTAGATTTTTGGCCTGTACTACAAGAGACTATTATGGTACATCAATAGAATAACTACAAGAAAGCATCCACAAGCCTTTTTCAAAAGTTATTGGAGAATTTATAGAAATTTTAAATTCATGGAATGATTTTCCTAGGATTTCAAAGTACATAGGAAGCATTGAGAAGATGCAGGGAATAAAAATCTGTGAAATAGATAAAAAAATGAGGAAAAAGTAGACATTTTTTATGTTGCAGACAACAGAACATAAGGGAGAAAAAAAGAATATAAACCCAGGAATTTTCAAAATTCTGGAATGAAACAACTTCACATTAACATTTCCATAAAAAATCGTACATTTCATTAGGAAAACTTTCTGGCTGGTAATTTTTGATCAGCTCTTTTAAATACACAAACACTATAGTAAAGCAGCCATATATATTTTTATTCTTAGTCTAATATATGCATAATATTTACTCCAAGACCAGTCAAAATCAAAAACACAGTAATTCTGAAGTTGCATTCTTTCCATCCTCTATTTTAAGCATTAGGTCTTTCTAATTTATTTGCGGTATTTCCAAGGTATCTACTGCTGTGGTGTTTAAGTGACAATATCTGATGTTTCCTTTTGCTGTAAATTGATTCTTTGCACCTTGTCAGATGTGTGAACCTTCCTACTGTGCATCTAAATACACAAAGAATGTCTGTGAGAGCTCACGGCTATCACAAGTAGCAGAAATATCCTTATTAAGTCTCAATCACTTCCAAAATGTAGGGGACTAGAAAGCAAACTGATGACTCCTTTTTTGCTTTTAAGTCCCTATATGAAAATTTGATGGGGAATCTCTGGTCAGCCCTAAAAACACCCACACTATCTGTATCACATTAAAATAAGCATGTTTTACTTACCTTTAACCTTGTGTTAATTTTTAAATTTTGTGTTTGTTTGCTTGTTTGTTTGTTTATTTGTTTGTTTTGTTTTCCTTCTGGCTTCATTTTATATAGGTATTTTTTATTGCATCTGAAAAATGTGGGGTTTTGGTAGGATTTTGCTTACCTGTGTCCACATTTGAAAGAGAACATTCCTTACTTTCAATTACTCTTTTTAGGACTGATTTTGAAATGTTACTTGTATTTTGGTTGTTTTCCTATATAAAGTGAAGAAAATACACTGCAATTTGCAGTTCAATCTTCACTACAACCATTTATTCTTCTCAGTGAGGGAACATTTTAGATTAATACAAAATAATAATATCTGAGTATTTAGCTTAAGCACAATGAATTCTGCTATCTACTGTTACTGTCTGAAACATGGTGGTAACTGAATTTTTAGGACTGATAGACAGTTTTTTTGTGTTTGCTATTGAATATAGAGTCAAACAGTAAATATGGCTGGTTCATTTTATTGGATAGTCTTTGAGCACCCAGTTATTACAAAACAGCTTTGCTGTTTGTAGTTTTCCTAAGCAATGGTTTAGACATGAGGAATTTTTAAAATAGTTTGTTACTAGCAAAACTCCAACAGGGTTAAGAAACTATAAGCAAGAATATTCTGTATATGATAAAAAACAGTGCTATGGTCACAACTAATATGTTGGACATCATAAGCATTGTAAAGTTTTCCCAATATTAATTTTATATATATATATGTAAATATAAAACCTTGTGCTAAGTCTTTTCCTGGAGAAGTCATTTTTTTAAAATGAAAAGACAGCTTTTTTCTGCACTGAATCTTTAGGAACCCGAAGGCTAAACCAGACTGTTTTTCAGGTTCCACTCCTTGTAAATCAGCATTTTTGTGTCCATGATGCAAACTAACATCTCTTCAGATTCATTATCAACAATTATTTCAGCTCATCCTTGGATCCCTGTGTTAGCAAGAAAGACATGGGAGAGACTAGGCAACAGGGTATTTAACATTGGGGTGAGGAGAACCTGTTGTTTGGTACAAATGGATCAGTCTCCTTAGAAGCAGCAATAATTGGCTCAGAGGGTACAAACACTAATATTTATAGGATGCTCAACATGACCAAAATAGTATGGTGAAATGGTAACAATGGCTGAATGAAAGAATCTTGCTTCACAAAGAAACTCAAGTTTTGAAAATTATAAAACTGAGGAAAAAAGCTGAGATATGCAAAGATTCATGTTCTTTCATGAAAACTACTTGACTGTGGATAAAGGAAGCAGAAAAAAGTGGATGGGACATTGTCTTTGGCATTGTTAGCTATGATATTTCTCCTTTGTTTCCAGGCTTTGAACTGAGATGAACTTAAATTCTTGCCTGAATATTCAAAAGAATACTAGAGAAAATAATTCAGCATATTTCAGAAGTTTTCAAACATTTGGGGTATTACATTTCCAGAAAGTGAACTAGAATAGATTAAAAGAAACAATGAAAGAAGCTGCCAGAAATTCTTTTGGAACTCAGTTCTGTTGGGAAACAGCACCATGGTCCACAACCAGATGAACAGGTAAATTCAGGTTTCTTCTTCTCTGTTGCCACAGCAAGCAGTTGAGTTTATGGATTAGGAGCCACTGATGCATAACAGAACAAAAAGATGCTCTAACCACAGAAGTTTACAACTTTAATTGTATATGCATGACCTGGTGTGAGTCTATATATTAGAAAAATTTCCATGGCTTTGGATAATATTATCAGTGACTCCAGTAAAAACAGTGTGTGTGCTTTTGCATACTTCTTAATTTTTATTGAATTGTACAGTACATACAGGGTTTAACATTAATTTTCAGGTCTCAGGTGTGCTTCAGGATATGTAAATGCCTGCATATGAATACATATCTCTGGAAGAGTCCATGGACATATATCCATGAGATGTTCTGGATTTGCATGTTGACATATCTGTGATTAAAAGCTTCTTCGTCACAGAAACTTTTAAAAAAATTACACTGAACTATTATAATTTATCCTAATGAATATTTATCCCCTTTGAAGCAAATAATTTGACAAACTTTTCCTTCTCTAATTTCACTAAAGATATAAATTATTATACTCAGTAAGTCAGAAAACATCAAAAACATTTGGAATCAGAAGATATTTAAAACTCAATATAATACATACCTGGAAAAACAGTAAGACAGATTCCTGACTTCTCAGCTGCATGGAGGATGTTAATCATGAAGCCATCTTTAAGTAGATTCAAATTTTCAACTCCAAATGAATGTTACTAGCCAGATGCCACATATCTCTGAGCAAGGGAACTGCTCTTTTATGTGGTAATATAAAAATTTAAAGAAAAAAGTAGTAATTTTTGTATGCAATACTCAATATCAACTGATTAAAATTTATCTCTATGTGAAGCATTTAAAAAGGTACCTTTTCTTTGATTGGGGTGCTCATTTCTAGAGTAGAGACTGTTCATTAGAGTCTTGATGCCCTAATTAAAGGTGATAGCATGAATTATCATTCAGCTACTACAAACATAGCAATTTGTCACATCTTAATGCAAAAATGTATCAGTCCTCAAAACACCCTGACCTGTCACTCCTAGAGCTGGGAATTCTTACAGAAGGACAGCGAAACATTTCACAGATCAGCTAGAGATTATTTCTGCTTAAAGACTGCAACATTTGTATGAAAGGCACCGGCAATGCCAGAACAAGGGTTGCAACGTTTATTTTTAAAATCTTCAGTGGAAGAGCATAAGGACTTCCACAGCAGAACCAACTGAGTTTAGGGTCTATCTGTTCAGTATGCAATGCTGGCAGTCAGTTTTCCTGGAAAGCTGCTTCAAGAGTTCAGCTGGAACTTGGTTGTTACATCCCACTGGAGCTTGTGTAACCTAATCCTGAGTGGTTAACAGACCCTGGAAAAGACAGCCATCTGTCGCACTCCTTGGCACTTAGTCCTACTGAGTAACATCTGGTCCCAGAAGTAAAATGAAAATATGCAAAAGTGGCAATGGTGCAGATAAAAACCCCACTCAAGGAACTCAGCAGACACAAAAAGATCATGGGAGAAGACCCAAGTACAAATATCAACTGCCACAAAACATGACTTATTTCTGAAAATATCTTATTTTTAAATACTTGAAATCAAATAATTTTCATTTAATGCAGTAGAATATTGAGCTGTATTAAAAAAATGAAGGTAACTGCGCTCTCCACAGAAGCATGACATAAAGAATATGCTAACATTATTTAAGGCTTTCTAGTGATTGATTTCTGAATCTGTCCTACAGATAAAAGCATGTAGACAAATATGTGGTCTCCCACTGATTAGTGAGACCTCATGATTGCCTTGGCATAACAAGATGTGGAGTTCACACTGTTAGTACTTGTGCTATAACTGTTGTGTAACAAATTGCTTTCTCCAATAACCTTACTTTAGCAAGCTATGGAAGTACAAACTTGTGCTGGTTTAGCAAACAGCCAGGGCAAGCCACAAACCAGACAGAATTTATTTCTATCACTCCCCCCGCCCGAAAATAGAAGGGGAGTAAGGAAAAACAGGCTCAGGTTGGAAATTAAAAAAACTATAACAAATTTAATGGCACTGGGAGAAAGAGTAACAGGTGGGGGAAAAGGGAAAATGCATATATACAAATATATACAACCCGAGCTCCGATAACTGGTGATACAGGCTGCTGAAAGATCCTTCACTGCAAAGCCGATGGGGGTAAAAATAGTCCAAACCCCAGCACCCGATGCAGTCGGAATGCTGCAGACCACGTGGCGAGCTGGTGACAATGGGCTGGGCCTTCTCTGTGCCGGCTCCACGTGGCGATTGGCAGGCAAGGGAGTGCAGAGAGCAGGAGAGAAGAGACGAAGAGCTGAAGAGACCAAGAGCCAGAGAGACCAAGAGAGGGACACCCCAGACCCCTTTTCACAACAGGGTCCTAAACTCCACCCCTTATTCATTGGGTCCTGGCAGCAAAAGCCAATAAGAATTTTGTCTGCCCCTTTCAAACTATAACAAAACTTCACAAAAGGAAATCTAAAATTCAAACAGTTTTAGAGTCCTAAATCTGAAAACAGGAGAAAAATGGCAATACTTCTCCTGCTGATGAAAAGGAAAGTACTTATGCTTGACCTTGAACCACTCTTTGGATAATGGGTATTTAATTCCATTAATTGTAGAAAAGAATTCTGTTTTCAGAAAGAAAGCCAGAAGGGTATTAAGCACTGTTTCCCTGCAGTAAGTGTGGAGGAATGATTGTTATGATGTGAAAAACTTGCTTTTGCTTTTCACTGAAAATAAATGGAGAAAAAAAATGCCTTGTAACTAATATCTAATCAATCAATTAAAATAAAATAAAGACATGTATTTGTTATACAGTGCCTCATAATTACAAATCAACAGCTTTTTATTTTAATAACCAACACCACAATATTCTTCTCCTGTTAAAATCTCTCAGATAAGGGATTGAAAGTATTTATGGTTTTTAGCTTGATGTGAAACAACCAGGATTAAATATTTTAAATACTATCCATCATATACACTGTAGCTTAAATGTATCTGAAAATATCAATACCAAACTGTAACATGATTGCCCAGGATTGCATAAGAGTTCAAACACTGAGCCATTAGTTCCATAGAGTAAAGCTGAGTGTAAATCCTCTCTGAACTCCAGAAGTCTTTGGGATATGAATATCTAAATTCTATTTAATCTCTTCTGTAGGCAGCAGAACAGTAGTCATGATGCCATGGGTAACAATATGTTCATTCATATACCCAGGAAAAATTCCAAGTAGGTATTGTGTTTGATTTAGAGTCAAGAAATGCGTAATGTGAAATGTTATTGTCTGTAAAAAAACAACCAAGTTCTGCCCCAGTTCCAATTCTACTCCACCCCTGAATAAAATTGAGTTATACTACACACCATGTGAAGCTTGTCAGAATGTGGCTTGCAGAAGAGGGAGCAGAAGAGTATGGAAACCTTACTCCAGATATCTTTCAGTTGTAACACTGAAGGAAACCAACATTAGCATGCACTTCTGATAGGAAATCCTTTATATTTTACTAGCACTATTTCATCATACTATATTAATGTTGATTTTACCAATCAAATTGCCAAGCTGACTTCAATTGGCAGTTGCATTAGCATTAGATATGAAAGCTATAGATACAGCAAGACTTTAAAAATGTATTAGCAAAAAAGTAATTTTAGCCTGTTCTTATGGAAGCTTGCTAATTTAATGCAGTGGGTTCATCTCAGAACACATTTGACAGAGGATATAGGAATTTTCCCAGCCCTGATACCATACAGAAATTCATGAAACCTAGCAGTGAAAAAAGATATAGTACCTAATTAGAAGTTATTACAGTAGACAGATCGTATATGAATTTTATGTCATCTTTGATGTTTGGGACCCCAGATGTGCTCTACTGTGGCTATATTTATAAGTTTCATTTACGTTCCTGGCATTCATCCAGTAAGAGCAGTACTCGATTTAAGAAATTTCTTCAATACAAGAGCAGCCTGATCCTGAAAGTTAGGCTTCAGAACCTGCTCATAGAAAAGCACTGGATCAAAATCTCAGGCAAAGTATCATTTTCAACCAAGGCTACCCTGTTCTGAAGTTTGTACCCTGAGGAAATATCCATCCAAGGAAGGCTATGTCACAACATCTTTACACCACAGTCACTACTACAGTACTGATACTGATATTGCAGATGAAATCAAGCACAGTTTCTATGCTAAGGATTTTCTGTGTTGCAGTTCATTTTTGCTTTATAAATTCAAGGTGGATTTATGGTTTACATTTAAAGTAAACCACTAACACTTTCCAATTTCTTTTATTTCCATTTTGAACCTTGATTAAAATCAGCCATCAGGGGTGTTTTGTTCTTCTGAGCTTTTTTCCCAGGAATATAGAGGCTTGCTGTTGACATATAATCCTTTCTGTAGGTTTTCTACAGGATTTTTAAAAATTAGAATTATTTTCTTTTTGCCCTATTTGCAAGCTGAAATACTGAGCACATAAACATATTTGGAGCACCTACAGGTCTGAATATTTTGGCTACTGAGATTTGAAGGGAAAAATATGATTTTAATCATATTTAATTGTCAAGAGAATTAAAAGAAGGAAATGCGTAAAAAATCCTGGAGGATCAGTAGAAGCTAGAATCTGTGAGGATTGCCAAGAGGATTAAAAGGGAGAAGCTAGTAGCTAACCTGTCTCAGGAACAGAGATGAAAGTTGTGCAGTAACAGTTTAATATCTCCAGGTGATTCCCATTATTTCTTCACAACACATATTCATATTTTATATTGAAATGTAAATATAAACATTCTCTGAAAAGAAAGTCAAGATCAGCAACAGTGGACCCTATTACACAAAAGGTTAAATGTTTTGAGGAAATATCACAATAGTTCCCAAATTTTTTCCTGAAATAGAATATTTGCAAACATGATATTATGAGTTCATGTGCCATGTGTGGAGTAATGAAGTGACAGCCCCACTTCTCGGGCTCAATGGAACCTTCTGCTAGAGTGATAAAATTTATCTGTGAAGGTTTTTCTTAAAACCAGTACTGTGTAATAAGCTTCTAGAGAAGCTAAGGATCATCACAAATTAGATCACACCCTGTTCCCAGAGGAAAGCTCTTTTGCCTTTCTTGTGCTAACATAAAAAGTCAGCTCTATGCAAACAACTGCTTTACAAAGACAACAGCAGAAAATCATAATCCTATATGTGCCAAAGAGTACTATCAAGGGTCCTAACAGAGGAGGAGAAGAAGAAATCACGGGAAGGGAAGGGAAAGGAAGGGAAGGGAAAGGTGAAGCAAATCCCCTCAAAGGGTAAGTACAAGAACATGGTAGTGTATATTTACACTACATAAAATCCTAGAGCACTAAACATTAATGCATCATTACAATGTACCAGCTCTTCCCCATTTTTAATCCCTACCTACATATATTTGTGGTGGTTAATCCTTTATGAATCTTTCTGCCTCTGTAATTAAATGGAGAAGGAGAAAGGTACTTTCTCATTTTCCTTCTATGATCATATTTAACTGTGAGAAAACAGACAATAGGATGATTTTCTATAATTCAATGTCCTAACTTCAATATACTACTAGTGAAAGTGATGAGCAATTCTCCTTTTGATTAAGGCATAAAATAGCAACCAAGAGTTTACAAGATTCTTCTATAAATTAATTTTCCATTGGATGTTCAGTTTTTGACATATTTTTACACTATCTGAAAGAAAACTGGTGGACAACAAAGGTAAAAGCAGCAACTCACAAGCAAACAGAAGTGAAAAGCACAAGCTGACTTCAGCTGAATATCATATTCCTATACTGTCACTGCAGTTCTAATTTCATGTCAAACCTGAACTCTCCCTCTGAAAATAGATCTATGGGATGAATTTGGAATGAGCCTGTTTAAAGACCTAGACTTCTATGGAATATCAGTGTGGATTTATTAGCTTTGTTCAGGGAGAAACGATAACATTTTATGTAATAGTATTTCCTTTTCCTGAGACAATGGTCCTTAACTGTCAAGGCTACTAAGGGTAATAAAAAATGAAATCATAACATCAAAGGCATATACCAACAGAAATGCATAGCCTTGACCAGAGAGAGGGAGACAGCTAAAGTGAAAATTGATGGCTGGATTGTACCTGGTTTTATCAACAGTCGATATGGTTTCAGTGGGGAGAAAAAGATTCATAAGCTTCATGTTAAAAGGACTGTTAGTACTTCTATCAAAACTGCCTCTATCACTTTTTGGGTGATAAAATACAGAAGCAAGGTAAGATTATAAAGAAGGTCATCACTTCTCCTCAGTAGATAGCAGAACTGCCTGGGAGTTTAGAGTGAAGTATACTGTATAGCACTGCTCTGCACATTACAGTATCCAGGGTTTTCAGTATTCAAAGGGCATTTATAAGAAAGATGGGGACAAACTCTTTAGCAGGGCCTGTTGCAATAGGAGAAAGGGAGATGGTTCTAAACTAAAAGAGTGTAGATTCAGACTAGATATAAACAAGAAATTTTTTACAATGAGAGTGGTGAAACACTGGAACTTGTTGCCGAGAGAGGTGGTAGATGCCCCATCCCTGGAAATATTCAATGTCAGGTTGAATGGGGTTCTGAGCAATCTGATCTAGTTGAAGATGTCTCTGATCATTGCAGGAGGGGTTGGACAAGTTGAACTTTAAAGGTCCCTTTCAGCCCAAACTTTCGATGATTCTATCAGTAGACAATGTGCACTTGCAGTGCAGAAAGCCAATGGTATCCTGGGCTGCCGCAAAAGAAGCGTGACCAGCAGATTGAAGGAGGTGATTCTTCTTCTCTACTCTGTTCTCGTGAGATCCCACCTGGAGTACTGTGTCCAGTTCTGGAGTCTCCAATATAAGAAGGACATGGAGCTGTTGGAGAGAGTCCAGAAGAGGGCCATGAGGATGATCAGAGGGTTGAAGCACATCCCTTATGAAGACAGGCTGAGAGAGTTGGGGTTTTTCAGCCTGGAGAAGAGAAGGCTTTGGGGAGACCTCACAGCAGCCTTCCAGTACTTGAAGGAGACCTACAGAAAAGCTGGAGAGGAACTTTTTATGAGGGCATGAAGTGACAGAATAAGGGGAAACAGTTTCAAACTAAAAGGGGGTAGATTTAGATTGTCTATTAGGAGGAAATTCTTTCCTGTGAGGGTGGTGAAACACTGGCACAGGTTGCCCAGAGAAGCTGTGGATGCCCCCTTCCTGGAAGTGTTCAAGGCTGGGTTGGATGGGGTTTTGAACAACCTGGTTTATTTATTAGAAGGTGTCTCTGCCCACGGCAGGAGGATTGGAACTAAATGGTCTTTAAGGTTCCTTCCAACCCAGACCATTCGATGATTCTATGATGATTCGATGATTCTATGATGATTCTATGTCACTGTATGCCAAATCTGAGAAATCGCATGCCTGAGGACTACCCAGGTAAAGGGCAGAGGGTCAGCAATCTTTTCTTATTTTTCACAAGATTCCTTTCTATTGAGAGTCTCGGCTTAATGGAAGTAGTCCATTCCAGAGGCTGATGTTCAAAACACTGCAGAGATTCAGAGATTCAGAGGTCAATTCCTTCCTTACCCTCTGACATGAATGACAGAGAGACAGGTTTCCTAACTTAGAGCTCTAGCTAGATTATTATAGAAAATCAAAAGAATCCAGTCTCCTCTTCCAGCTGTGAAAGTGGTGATGATTGCTGTACTCAGTGCCCAGAAGCCTGTCTGTAACAGGTTATCCCAAATACATTTAGCAGATAAGATATCTTTAGAGATTTTGATGTCTCTTTGTTCTTTCTCCATGGAGAGATGGTACTCACCTAATCAGTAGAACATTTCTGAGCTTGAGTTCTTTAGGACATGCTAAAGAACTTAGGGGCACTAACTGATTTGGAGCATCTTGGGACAGTAGGTGCTCAAAACAAGCAGACATGCATGTGAATGTCATTTCAGTTCAGGATTTAGGCAGCTTGGGTCTTAACAGTTCGGGTTTTTTGATAAGGGAAGAAAATGATTGAGTTTATGTGAAGTTCCTGATATTTTGGAAGCTACTGCTCATTAACAAATAGCTGGATGATGTGTATTAAAAAATAATACTAGGGACAGAGAGCATTACATAAAAATAAACATAAAAATTATATTAAAGTTACTTACTGTTTTCCCTGGCTCAGCTTTCACTTTAACCAAATTAAAACTCTGATGAAACGTATCAGTTATCCCACATGTCATATATTTTATAATAGCAATATAATTTAATTTAAATGTAATGAGGTCACTATTCAGACCCCATAAAGGATGGAAGCAATTTAGCTGTAGCTCAAATTCTTCAGTATTAAAGAGCCATCATTATCCCATGCAAATTTACACTCATTTATGCATTATTGTTTCATTTTTGTGTAGCCCCAACAAGCAGTAATTACAAAATGTATGAATATCAAAATGAAAATGTACAATCTTAAAATAGAAACAAACAGCAAATATGCCAAAATTTAGAGTTTTAATCATGTGACAAATAAAAGTTTGTCTAATGGTCAACATTTTCTGTTGCTACAAGATGTTTGTTTGTATTCTATCTAACGAGCAAGCAAAAGGATCAAGAATTTCCATTATACATTTAGAAATTTCTCTTTAAAATGTAACTGTTCATAAAAACTGTATTGGTTTTTTAGATACCAAGTTCTCAGATATTTCTTCCTCCTATTAGATAACACTGCTGGTCTGTGATGTTTGGATGCTTTCATGATTCACCAGAACAAAGCAGCACATAAGAAGTCATCAATAGCACAAAATAATTGTCTACAAAGTTTACACTAAACAAATATTTTAATTTATATAGCCAACAGGAAAGTCCTGTCTAATCAACTGGAATGTGATCCAGCATGTGGTGAAACTGGCTTCAGCCAGCAAATGTAGCCACAGTGGAATCGCCCCACATTACAGGCTGGGATTAATCTTGAACTCACAGAACTCTGATAGTTACCATGAAAGCAGGCTAAGTTTGTTCACCATTTGTAGAAAGAACATGTGTTTTCTATGGATTAAATCCAGAGGAAGATCTGAGAGAGTTTGTCTTTCAGCACAGTGACCCTCATTATCTGTATCACAGAATCACATATTCACAGAATTCTAGGGGTTGGAAGGGACCTCAAAAGATCATCTAGTCCAACGCCCCTGCCAGAGCAGGGTCACCTAGAGTACATCACACAGGAATGCATCCAGGCGGGTTTTGAATATCTCCAGGGAAGGAGACCCCACAACCTATCTGGGCAGCCTGTTCCAGTGCTTTGAAAAAGCCCTACAACCTCTGACAACTGTCCTATATTCCTCCCAAGTGACCAGCCCCTCCTTCCATGATCCATAGATTCTTTTCTTTTCCACTTGAGTTTGCCCAGCAGTTCCTTGTTTAACCATGCTGGTCTCCTAGCTCCCTTACTTGATTTCATACCCATTGGGATGCTCTGATCTTGAGCTTGTAAGAAGTGGTCTTTGAATGATGACCAACTATCTTGAGCCCC
>VZRW01011052.1:0-27772 GCA_013398125.1 Aegotheles bennettii
TCCCTTCCAACACACACCATTCTATCATTCTATTATTCTATATAGTATACTATGATACTAGTTATTAGTACACTAGTGTCTCAATCGATTTAGAACTAAGGACATTCTTGTAATCTGGGAAGGTGCTAGATGTCCAAGTAACAATTGGTATTACCAAAATCCCCTTAGATGCGAACACTGTTTCCTCAACTTTTGCCTTATTTGACAAAGAAATTATCCCTTTTCTTATCAACATGGGATATTAATGCTCCAATAAAAACAAGGAGTAAAACTGCCTGTATCTCACTGACTAGCAGAGATTCAGGTATTTTTAGGTATAACTGAACAGCACTTACCACACCGATTCCTTCAAAAGCAAATATTGCAGTTCCAAAAAACAGTGGATATTTTTTCCAGCCAACCACAGGAGGCAGTTTTCGAGGATCTTCTATATCCTGAACAAAACAGACAACAGTGCTACGTATAGCACATTAGCTGTTCCTATAATATTGATTAACGAGCTATGCTGTAAGAAAGAAAACTCAGTACATGTTGACAATGGAGTATAGACTCTTACTTACAATCCCTGGTTTTCTTCCCAAACGTAATCCTTTATACACATTTACAGCCACCTTCCTACCCAAGCACAGATACTTGCAGATACATTTATTCTAGGTTCATATTACTGACACTAGAAATTTTCCCATTTTACATATGACATTGGTGTATACGAATGAGCATCAATTAAAACAAAAGGGAAAACTCACACCTCAAGCTTAATCTTCTGCAAACTTCTCAAGAGTATTGCATTTTCTCATCTACTTTCATACCACACAGATATTCTTCATAACCACCAGGTACAGTAAAAGAAAATATTTTTAATACAGAGTTCCTGCAGAAGAATTAATTACTCTCTATCTCCCCCAATCTCTTCTATAACTTCTCCTGCCTCCTCACTCAGCCAGTACCTCTCAGTGCCTTCCTCACTGCTCTGCCTTCCCATCCTCCACTTCCCGCTCATAACACTCCTGTGAAAGCTTTCTCAAACAATAGTGGTACTCACCACTTACCCACACCATGTGTGCAACAGTGTCTATCTAACACTTTTCAAAAATCATAAGAAAGAAAAATGTAGAGGTTTCTACACGTGATACTTTTCCAGCCATCAGTTTTATTTTTTTTCCATTATGAAACACCTCCAAATACGAAAAAGAGCAGCAACCCAGAAAATGCAGCAACTATTCAACTTCTCAGGAGATGGAAGTCTGTAATATGTATTCTTAATGGGTAAGTCTTAATTTTTTCCTGACTGTACTGGAGAAACACTCAAAATAAACATTGCTGTTGAAATTGTTCTGTTGCAACAAGAAGATTAAACCACAGATTAAAACCTTGCATGTTCTGTGTTCAACCCATAAAAATTCACACATTCTTCCACTCAAGGACTTCCAGTCATCACAATACATATTTTTATTATCTTAAGTGCAACATTATTATTCTTTCTTTCAAAACTATAGTCAAGGTCCATGTTTAAAGCATGTCTCAATATTTAAGGCACCTCCTTAAATTAGAATGCCTCAATTAAATGTAATTCTGCCTTTCAGAAACCCTCAGTCAGTATGTATCGGAGACAACTGCTATGTACAACAAATAAAACTTGCCACATTGAAAAAAAAGGATAATAAACACCTTTATACTCACTCTAATAATATACTGGTAAATGATGACCAGGCTGACAGCCATGGACAGATTGGCAAGCAATGAAAGAAAGGACAGACTCTTAAGGTCACGAATAAAGACCAGGAGGATCATGAATGGCAGGAAACACAGCATGTATACTCGTAAATCAGTACTCCTTTTCTCAGAATAACTGCTGGTCGCACTGACATCTAGGAGAGCAGTCTTGTTTTCCAAGAATCCTTCATGGACCTGTAGAAAAAAAACCAATGTCTTAAACAGTGGTAGCACTGAGTCTCTGTACACTGTCATATCACTGTTCATGTGAATTTGTCCCTCTGCTTTACTCGTTCAGTGTCAGGCCTTTCAGGACCCCTGAGGGGAAGACACGTTTTTTTAGCAAGTGTTTCAACCTTAAGACAAATGATGAAATCATGACCTCAAAGACCTGAAAGCATCTTTTCCCACCACTGACTGAAGAGGAAAGCCACATGAGCAGTTTAGATCAGATTCCTTTCAGTAAGGGAGAGTTTGAAAAATAACACAAGTGAGATGGATTCAGGGGTAAATACTAGAGTTTGAATTTTCCTACAGTGTGTAAGTGGTTTAGATGACCAACTACTATTGTACCCGAGTTCAGTGCCTTATGCCTTTTCCACCCACACCATAGCAGCATACATAGAATCACAGAATCACTCCGCTTGGAAAAGACCTTCAAGATCGTAGAGTCCAACTATCAATCCAGGACTGCCACTAAACCATGTCCCCAGGGGCCACATCCAAATGTTTTCTGAATACCTCCAGGGACAGTGACTCCACCACTTCCCTGGACAGCCTGTTCCAATGCCTGACCACCCTTTCCATAAAAAAATTTTTCTTAATATCCAGCCTGAACTTCCTTGGTGCAACTCGAGGCCGTTTCCTCTTGTCCTATCACCGATCAAATACATACAAAATAATGTTAGAATACGAACCTGCCTGTCTTTATTTTAATTCTAATGATCTTATTTTTGCTTAGCTTCACTCTTTCATTAATCAATGTTAACTCAATTTAAAAAAAACATGAGCTCTCAGAGAGTTGAGAGTCCTGAACCATTAAATCAACATAAATTCATGCCTATAGATAAACAGTAGCATACAATGTGAAAGTGTATTAGGTTTTTTGTGTGTAACATTACAATAATTGCTTATGGTGCAATCCAGAATACTTAAGTTTGGGACTATTCACAACTCTCATTGCTTCTTTTGGAAAAATGCTAACGTGGACATAACTGCCAAAATATATTCTGTACTATGTGCACACCACAAATAAAACTTGAAGAGCTGGTTGTTATTCTGCTTGCTGCAAAATGGTAAGATTTAAAACAAATTTGAACTGTTATCATGTCTTTCCCCTAGGAGTGTATGCTTTTCTTTTCCCTTCCATTGCATTTGCCACCTTACAAATCAGCATGACTGTGACTAATCACTTCATGCTGCAGAAAGTCTACATCTTGATGAGTATCAACAAATACTTAGAAACACTCAATATATAACAAAAGAATTGAAGACAACACTCTGACTCCTAAGTACTGTCAGACAACCAAACTACAGTCACAGCCTTAAACTTAATGTTGGACTGAATTCAGAGGAAGACTCTATCACCATACAATTCTGGGGAGTGCATAAGTGTAGCAATGCTACATATTATTATCCTTATCACATAGTTCAGAGGCATGGTCCCAAGACTGACTAATTCATGTGCAATTCTTTCAATGTCGTTTTCTCTTTGAAATGTCAGATGTTAACTGTGCAAGTGAACTGATAAGATCATAGAATGGGTTGGGTTGGAAGGGACCTTAAAGGCCATCTAGTTCCAACCCCCCTGCCATGGGCAGGGACAACTCCCACCAGACCACGTTGCTCCAAGTCCCATCCAACCCGGCCTTCAACACTGCCAGGGAGTGGGCAGACACAACTCCTCTGGTCAACCTGTGCCAGGCCCGTCATCACCCTCACAGGAAATAATTTCTTCTTAATATCCAATCTAAATCTACCTTCCTTTAGTTTGAACCCATTCCCCCTTGTCCTATCACTACATGCCCTCTCAAAAAGTCCCTCTCCAGCTTTCCTGTAGCCCCTTCAGGTACTGGAAGGCTGCTATGAGGTCTCCCCAGAGCCTTCTCTTCTCCAGGCTGAACAACCCCAACTCTCTCGGCCTGTCTCCATAGGAGACATGCTCCAGCCCCCTGATCATCTTTGTGGTCCTCCTCTGGACTTGCTCCAACAGCTTCATGTCCTTCTTATGTTGGGGACCCCAGAACTGGATACAGTACTTCAGGTGGAGGTCTCACAAAAGCAGAGTAAAACGGGAGAATCACCTCCCTCAACCTGCTGATCACGCTGCTTTTGATGCAGCCCAGGATACTTTCTGGGCTGTAAGCACACACTGCTGGCTCATATTGAGCTTCTCATCAGCCAACACCCCCAAGTCCTTCTCCTCGGGGCTGTTCTCAATCCATTTTCCACCCAGCCTGTATTTGTGTTTGGGATTGCCCCAACCCAGGTGCAGAACCTTGCACTTAGCTTTGTTGAACTTCATGCAGTTTGCATGGGCCCACCTCTCCAGCCTGCCAAGGTCCCTCTGGATGGCATCCCTTCCCTCCAGCATGTCAACTGCACTGCACAGCTTGATGTCATCTGCAAACTTGCTGAGTGTGCACTCAATTCCACCATCCAAGTCACCGACAAAGACATTAAACAGCACTGGTCCCATAGCTCCATCAGCTATGGGATCAAACCAGATTATTCCTCTCACTATTTTCCAGTTGGGTCTTGAAAACTTTTAAGGATGAAGACCGCACAACCTCTGGACAACTGGTGCCTGACTATCTTAAAGCTTTTCTCTGCCTCAGGTCAGGAACTCCTGTGTTATTTTATGACCAGTTTCTCTTGTTCTCCCATTTAATGTCAATAAAGAGCTTGGCTCCACTTTCTATACAACCTCTTCAGAATCTGGGGGTGGGGGGGTGGGAGGGGCTGCTGCCAGATCCTCCAAAAGCCAGCTCTTCTCCAACCTGAACAAGCCCCGTTCCCCCAGCCTTAACAGGGCAAGTGGCCCAGTCGCAGTCACTTTGGCAGCCCTGCCCTGAACTCACTCCAGTTTGACAATGTCTTTCAGGTATTGGGGATATCCAAAATTTGACAGTGTTCTAGATGTGGTCTAACGAATGCTAAGTAAAGGATTATAATCACTTCCCTCAATCTACAGCAACTCTCCCGTGCATACAGCCCAGAATGCATTGCTTTCCTTTGCTCTCAAGGCACACTGCTGGCTCATGATCACGACCACTACACTCCGAGCTTGTTCACATAACCAGCTTTCTTTTTTCCCCCATCTAGTTGTCTATCCATCTATCCATCCACCCAGACCATAACAGCCTCACTTTGATACAAGGATATTGTCAGAGATAGCATGAAAAACCTTGCTAAGGTCAAGGTGACCTCTAGCACTGTCTCATTATGTACAAATTCAGCTGTTTTTTCTTACAGAAGGCAATCAAGTTGGTCAGTCCCTCGGTAAATCCATGCTGAGCAGTTCCAGTCACCTTATTCTCCCTTGTATGCCAAGAAATGTGTTCCCAGATGACTCAATCCCTGATTTTCAAAGGGTTTGAAGAGAGGCAGACTGGCTTGTAATTCTCCAAATTATCCTTCTGGCCTTTATGAAGATTAAGTATATTTGTTTTTCCTCAGTTGTTAGGAATGTCCCCCACTGAGCCCATGTTGTCCCTGCTTCACTTCTTTCTCTTTGTCTTCAGAGCACAACAGTGACAGACTTTGACGATATAAACAAGGGTAATTCCTACTCTCTTCCCATCTTTGTTCTGTGTGGTCACAGCTGTCATTGTATGAAGGTATTTTACAACTCTGCTCAGAAAATGGAACAAACCTTACTTATTTGTGATAATCTTCACCCTAGTGAGATTCGATCAACCCTAGAGGATTATTCTGCTACAAGTCTTTAGATAAATAAAAAAAGAAAATCAGAACCCTGCATGGAATAGCCCTGTTTCCCAAAGCCTATCCCATGGAGAAATTACGGCTTTGTACAGACAAAAACACATCTGAAATGCTTAGTTAAGTCCCACTTACTCCCTAATAACTGCTGAAAGTGCACACATTTATTCCAGGTAAGAGTACCTTAGAGAACAGCTTGATATCAGATGAAGAGGTTACTGCGAACTGTAACACTGCTAAAGACAGCAGTATTGTCTGGGTGAGGAGGTTTCTGAAATTTACTCTCTGATAGCTATTACTTGTGTGCAGCAAGACGTAAATCCCATGACTTCAGAATTAATATTTCAATTTATTAAAAAAAAGAAACTTCTGAAAGTTTCAGTTCAACTGTTGACTGTCAAGCTGATTTCATTATGTCCGTTAACCACAGGTTTTTGCATTACTAAAATACTTGGGTGGTGAATTTTATGTACACATACACACACATGCATATACCATGTAACATACTATGGACACAGTTATACCCATATAAAAGCACAGGAGGACAGTTTATTTCCTTCTGTGGACATACACACCTTTAAATGAACTTCCTATCAGCAAAGCAGCTTTAACAATGCTAACCAGGGCAGTACCACTTACGGGTTTAGGCAAGGCCACAGGAAATATCCATACTGCAGAGGTGGATTTTGAGACATGACAGAATAGTGATTCTGTACATTCACTCAGAAGAGGCACACCAGGTAAGATCCAGCAAAGGTTAATCCTGGGGGAGAGCTAAACAAGCAGGCAAGAGTGACTGACAGATAGAAGAAGGCTGAGTCAGAAAGTAAAATGCAAAAATTATAAAAAGTAAGGATCATTATTCTCAGTCTTAGAGTGGAGCAATTGGCTGTGGGAGATTTGACAGTAAAGAGAAGCAGAGGACAACTAATGAAGATAAGCTTATACCAATTTGTTCAAGTGTAAGCTAACATTAATGTCACTTTGAAAGTGTTTTACTAGATTTAAAAAAAAAATAATCAGGTAAAACTTAAAACTGTTCTAACAAGGAACAAAATACAAAGCAAAAGTGGGATTTTAGAAAACCCCAACTCTCTCCTATGCTGTTTAGCTCAGTACAAGTTTACTGCTGATTGTTAGGATGGACTATGACTCACTATCTGTCTGAGCTAGCCTCCTAAATATTACTGTCAGACTCCTATTCTGCACTTTTATATCTCCTGCTGCGCTCTGCTAGTGCATCACTGCATATGGCAGTCATGCTGGGCCAAGAACAGCAGATATTATATCTGTCTTTTTCCTAAACAAGGCTACATAATCTGACATATCATTGTAATATCACCCAATTTAAGACAAATCATTCCACTTATCTATCCAATGGATCTGTTCTCGAAAAAGGCATGCATACACATTCTTCTGTATATGTCACAGAGCCCAGTGAATACTGTTCAACTTCCAATCTGAACACACATCACCTGCATTTTGTTCTGTGCTTGTCATAACTGTACCTGGGAGTCCCACAAATACTTCCTTAAACCTCATGAGGAGATATCGTTATGGTCTTAGAAAGGAAGCACACAGCCACTGAAGTCACTAGGCATAGCGACTATGAAGGCTAGTGATGTCCCCAGTCACAAGGTGACTTCATCTGAAGCCACTTCAGTTATTCAAGCACTAACTTACATGATGGTGTGGTGCCTGAAACAGCTTTCTTTACAGGTGCGCTTCACCTAACACCTCGTTTACATAGCCCAAGCACAGCATCCACTGACTTCAGCTGCACCCATGAAGATCAAACACTCGTGTGAATCTGGTTAGCAGATTCCTGATGTCAGGCACCCACAAAATTACTAACACACAATTAAGTGACTGCAAAAAAATCAGTTCAGTTGATGAACACACTTCTTATACGAACTATCTCAGAAGCAAGAAATAACTCCATTTCCTTAGTTTCTTCAATGAAGACCACTGCTTCCTTGTCTGTATCTCAAAACCTGCTCCTTCTATCCAGTCTATGGATTTTCCAACATCTAGTAGGATCCAAACAGTAGTCTTCGAACTCATTGGTTCCTTCTACTTCCTTCTTTACTCAACTCAGAGCAACAATCAGTACAACAGACAAGGCCAGATCTGGCACAAAACCAGTATGTTATCAGGCAGATAAAGACTACATTGTAATCCTGTAATTTGGCATGAAAAGGCCAAAGAAATGTTGCAGGGTTCATTTAGTCCTGGTATTTCCTTATTACGCAGTACTCAACTTTGCAACATTAACACTTCTAATTTTATGTCTACAAAGAGTTTCCCAAATATTGGGGTGGGTTTTTTCCTTCCTACAAAAATGGAAGAAAAAAACCCATCAAAATTCCATTACGTAGCATCCCACTGATGGGTCATCTTCAAAGTGCTAAAGATTTAATAAAGTGCTCCCACACAGAAAGAATGGGTTTTCATCTTCTTAGCTTCATCAGCAAACAATGAAAAAGGACACTTTTCCAGAGGACTCAGCAAATATTTACAAGTTGACAAATGCCAAAACTCTTGGTTTAAGATCTTCTGTTGCACAAGCGGGAAAAGTAAAGTAACTATGGCATGAAAGGAGCCATGCTCTTTTGGGTGCAGATTCTTTTTTCTATCCCAGTGTGTTCCTGCTTCACTCTTGCTACAGTCAACCTCCAGCTATCTGTTCCAGTTTCATCATTTTTCTCCAATTCCAGACACCAGCACCTGTAAGCCCCTTATTTGCATGCTGCCAGACTTAACCAGAACTCTTGCCAAGAACCTGAGTTTCTTTGGCGCCCCACAAAAATATTTCTTAGGAAAAGCTTCATTTGAAATTTGATATGACTTGATATAGGGTCTTGTAGCACAAATTGTCTGGAAAGCACTAATGTAATGCAGTCAACATGGTTATAATCCCACAGACATTACTCAGAGAAGATTTAGCACCAGAAGCTATATTGCATATCCATTAGTCAGAAGGGTATATCAAATGTTTCACATAAATCAAAAGATGAAATCAATATTTAGAATCACATACACCACTGTGTGTCTAACTAAATATTAACCTCAAAGTGATCTGGACTGATGAATATTCCATTCATGTGCCAGAATCACTTTAAAATGCTTTAAAATGTCACATCTTAGTTCTCTGAAACAGTAAATAAAGGGAAGGAAGAGACTACTAAACTTGGGTTGGTAGTAGCTTTAACTAAGAATATCAAAGAAAAGATCTCAGTGGAAGTTTCTACACGTTCCAGTGGGCTTAATTTGCACACACCAATACGCAAACGTCACCTGAAGAGTGCGGAACATAATGCAGAGGTATTGGTCACAGAGTACTATTAGTAACATTACTATGTTCTTCCTTTTTCTTAGTTCCCAAATCCATTCCTTCGATTCACTGCTCGTCCTTCCACTACTGCAAATCATTTTTAGATTTAAAACAGTAACAATTTGTATTCTTTGGTGCCCTCTACGGGACAGATTTTTTGCAACATAAAGTTGCCAGGACGAAATCACAGCCTTCTGCCTCCCAGAGCAAAGAGCACAGGGCAATCTGAATGAAATAGACCTGGAAGTGGGACTTCTGAATTGCTGAGGACTTTAATTCATTCACAAGGTACATGTCATGGGTCTCTGCAGCCACTGCTTTTGTAGAGGTTGCTTTTCTGTAAGATCTTTCAACCCTTCTTCAAGAAAGCAGCAACAGAATGCCTGAAAAGTTGTTTTTGTTATTTGGGGTTTTTTTTCCCCAAAATCTACAAAAGCCAAGGTCAGTAAGTGTTCAGTCTTGCCTTTTGCTTAAGGTCAAAACACATATATAACAACTGGTTGACCAGATATGTATTCGACAGGAAAGGTTTCAATTCAAACTTACATTACAAAGGATGCAATAAAAAAAAACCCAACACTTTAGAAGGCCAGCAAAAGGACACGAGATGTAAAACTGGATTTTTAGGTACGGAGATAGATTGTGACAGTGGAACTGTAGTCTTTAAGGTTGTTTTTTTTCTCTCTCCCAAGAGGCAAATTACAGAGTATCCAGCTTCCAAATTCATCTCATCCTTACAGGATCTTCATCTATAGAGCCTGGAATACCTTTTAAACACAATATAAATACTCATCTACAAGGGGGGAAACATGCTATCTTCTATGTACTAACTGCCCAAGGGGACACGCTTCTTCCTCGTTCAAGTTAAGGTATGCCAAGACATCTTTATTCTACCCTTTAGGTAGAATAAGAGTCCACAAGCATGATTAATGCTCAGTAAGTAACCTGCCATACCTTATTCCTCACAGACTTCACAAATTACAGCAGTACACATTTACATACAGGCTCAGATCCATCCTCAATACCTTTATGCCAAGTAGCTAACCATGGGGCTGGTTCTGTTTAATATAAGGCTTTGCAGAGAGATCTGGACAGGCTGGATCAATGGGCACAGGCCAACAGGAGGAGGTTCAATAAGGCCAAGTGCCAGGTCCTGCACTTAGCTCACAACAGCCCCAGGCATCAATACAGGCTCAAGGAAGAGTGGCTGCAGAGCTGCTCAGCAGAAAGGGACTTGGGGGTGCTGGGTGACAGCTGGCTGGGTATGAGCCAGCAGTGTGCTCAGGTGGCCAAGAAGGCCAACCACATCTTGGCCTGCATCAAGAACAGTGTGGCCAGCAGGAATAGGGCAGTGATTGTCCCGCTGCACTCGGCACTGATGATGCCGCAGCTCGAGTGCAGGGTTCAGTTTTGGGCCCCTCACTTCAAAAAAGACATTGAGGGGCTGGAGTGTGTCCAGAGAAGGGCAACAAAGCTGGTGAAGGGACTGGAAAACATGTCTTATGGGGAACGACTGAGGGAGCTGGGGTTGTTCAGTCTGGAGAATAGAAGGCTCAGGGGGGACCTCATCGCTCTCTACAACTCCCTGAAAGGAGGTTGGAGTGAGGTGGGGGTTGGTCTCTTCTGCTCTGCCCATAGAGAAAGGACGAGAGGAAATGGCTTTAAATTGCAGCAGAGGAGGTTCAGATTGGACATCAGGAAAAATTTCTTCACTGTAAGGCTGACTGGGTATTGGAATAAGTTGCCCAGGGTGGTGGTGGAGTCACCACCCCTGGAGGTGTTCAAGATGCATCTGGAGGTTGCGCTGGGTGATATGGTTCAGGGGTGATGTAGGTAGGCAGTTGGACTGGATGATCTTTAAAGTCTCTTCCAACCTCGATGGTTCTATGATCTTATGAGCAGAAAAACAGCAGCTTACATTGGTGGAGTCCTGGCATCTTAATAGGCCCAAGGAGGAGAGCACCACAAACTCCAAGCATCTGTGGCTCCTTTTTGAGCAGCCAACCTGTGCTGGCCGAGCTCCCATGGAACACCTGCTCAGACACACCAACTGCTGAGCATGCAAAGAGAAAGGACCAGCAGACACCAGTGACTCTGTCAACAGGAAAATCTCCACCAACAAGAAAAAGAAGAGCTTAGAAGGACTGGAGAATGAGAGATAAAAAACATGACTGAATGCAGGAACAGCTGTCATGAAAGTGACAGGCATGTTTGCTTTTGTCAGTGACAAATGGTTGTGGTGGAGAAAAAGGATAGTTGGGCTTTATTGAAAGGTTCGGGGGTTGATTTGGAGGTGTTTAAGCATTTGTGGTTGTGGGAGTGCATTTGCAATTTTTAATTGACTTCTTCATAAATATGGCATGACAAAATATTTGATTTTTAGACATCCTTATAAAAAAAAACAACTTGGACAAATGAATCACATTATTTTTCTAAAAATTAATATCCAATCTATTTAAAAATATGGAACATATTGAAATGTGTTTGCATATGTCTAATATTACATATTATGTGTAATAATATTTACAGTAAAACACATGAAATGCTACATGAGCAGTGCTCTTTAATTATTTTCATTAATAACACAGATGATGTAGTAAGCAGAGTTTAAACATCAATTCCAGATGAGAAGTGAAAGAATATTGAAGAGTAGGAATAAAATTCAATCTTGAGAAGTGTTAAAAATCAATCCAGTAAGAAAAATAAATGATTATATAGGTAAGCAGAAACCGTCTGTACAGAAAGAAAAACCAGAAGAATTGCCTAGAATGCTGCTCTGCAGTAAAGGATTGAGAGATCAGAGTGGATCACAAGTCAGTCATGAGTTAGCAATGACATGCTCCTGCAAAACAACCATTATACTCCAGTGTCAAGTTTGGGGTATGATCTGTAAGTCCTCCAGAATAACCTTTCAGCTCTACTGGTCAGAAGCAAAACTTCAACTAGTGTAGCACAGCCAACTTCAGGGATAAAATTTGAAAAAAAGAGAGATGTGACCAATTGCAGAGCGCTCACAGAAAAACAAGAATAACTATTGAATTCTATCATGTCTCCCCTCTATTCCATAGAGGGGAGATATATTAATAATATTCAAAAATATGAAAGGTATCCACAAAAAGAAAAGAATAAATTACTTATAGCTAGAATATGAAATAAATTACTTCAAAAGATGATAAGAAACTTTAGGCTTCTGCAAAGCAACAGCTGTCTAACAGAAAAGAAAGCACTGGAACTGATTACTGAGGAAGCTGCAGAAATTTCAGTGTCAGGCATCTCTAAGAACAAAAATCAGGATTGGTTTAGATACAATGGATTCTGTGGCAGATGAAACCATTCTAGAAAAGGGAAGAGACTAAACAAGAACCAAAGAAAGATTCCAGTGACATGAAAAGGGAAAAATATGCCAAGAAGGTTGCGGGTAGGGGGAAGCAAGTCAGCAGAAGGCCTGGCAAAAAAAAACAACCAAACAAAAAAAATCTCAGGGACAACTGACCAGTTTCAGCCTTATTTTCTATCACTTCCACGATTATTTTTTAAATTCAACAAACAAATCAGAGGGCAATGAAGCCATAACACTTGCACAAGATCTGAATTTAGTTCACCTTGCACATTGCTCTTTTTTACCAAAAGGTCTTTTGTGGAAACCATGGTAGAACCCATTCTGTGCATCTCTCAACCTCACATTTTACAAACAGTTCTACTGGACTTTATAAGGATAGGAATAAAAGTGAGGAAAAATTGATCTAAAACCATAATTGTTTCCATACAATAACATTACTCACTTGTTTTACATTTTCTGCCAAGAACACAACATAAACGCTACAAAATCCCAGCTGTGTTATCACTAGGAAAAAGTCCACAATATACCTAAGGAAGAAAAAACAAACATACATAATACTTCCAATCCAAACAATTAACCCATTTCTACCCAATATGCACTTACTGCTCTTTTTTACAGTAGTTAAAATGCTAAGATTCAAATGCCACATTAATCTCACCTTTTAAGGTAACATTGAGAAGGCATCAAAGTTGCTCAAAAAAATAAAAAAAGAAGGTACTCACATATTTTAAAGTGGCATAAAGTGAAACTCAAAGATTTAACAATGTGGTACAAATATGCCTGTTGTTTATACATATTCAATGCACGTAACTCCTGCTGGAATCCATTAGCCCCTGACACAGCAGTTTTCCACCAGAACCAGAGATAAAATGTCTCATACAGTCGAAGTTATGCAAGTTCCAGCAATTCAAGATAAACATTTTCACATCTTACTACGCGGGTCTATACCAATGTATCCAAATATAGATGCAGACACTATCTCATTGAAAAAACACTAAGCTATGGTTCAGATTGTTTTCAAAAAATGTTATTATACAGAATGGTGGCCTGAAGACATGCTGTAATGAAGCTCTGCTAGAGTCAGGCATACAGCGGGGATCTGCCTCAGAGTGGATTTGCTGCAGCACAGTGTATCTGGAAATCAAACTGTCATTTGTAGCTTGTAACTCTTGGGTGCATTGCAGAATTGTCATTATATTTCACTGCAAACCAATTTTCCCTCTAATTGAGCTCTACTCCACTCCGATGAAGTCATGACAAAAGATCTCGAAAGACTAGTTCACCTTTTTCTTATTCAAAATAAAGTAATAGCCAAAACACACAATGCAAGATGCTGCATCCTTGAAAATAACAGGACGCAAAAAAATGCCTCAAGTTAAGAAAAAACCCACTTCAAATGAATGTTGAGCAAGTCTGAGTTTTTTGTTTCACTTCTGTGTAGTCATATCATAAACTCCCATAAGCAGCTACACAGCAACAAATGGCAAAGAACAAATAACTGTTCTTTTTAATAAAGGGATAAAGTATTTAAGAAAAACAACAAGCTAGTAATATCTGCATTTCACTATTGCAAAATATAATAAATATTTCTCCATTATTTGTATGTTATATTTAAACAGGAATCTAAGAGCTGTTTTGCTTCCTTTCGGAATAACTACATTGAAGTAATTCACATTTGCAGTGTCAACGTGCTTAAAGAGTGAACACTGATGCAGAGAAATGTGTTTACAGTAAAAGAGAATGAAAACAAATTACTTCACTACATTGGACAACATAGAACATACTTCTGGTTATACCACATCTCTTTCTACATTACAAAACAGAACTCTTTTCCTCACAGCTCTTATAGACCTGAAAATTGAAGTGCCAAACAGAGACAGATAGTCGCCCAGACCTCCCATGTCACCACTGCTAGCTGGCAGCAGGAAATAAACAACACTGCATAAAAATATTTCAAGCATAGAGAACACATTCTTAAAGCAGATAACATCTTACTAAAAAGGAAATCTCCCAGCCATTCCAAGTGTTGACATGAATTTTTAATATCAATTTTTTTAAATTAAATTCTAATGCAAACTTACCGTCCCCAAGAAGCTCGTTTCTGAAGAGCAGTCAGGGGCCCCACTTCCATGGCATAACTAACTGTATCGCTATACCCCAGTGAGGATTTCTTCATCCTGAAATGAAAGAGTGAAGACAGACTGTGTTACTAGAAACTATGAGAGCCTAGATCCTTACCTTGAAAATGCTGCTGGCCTCCCAGGATTATAATAAGTAATCACCTGCGGCACCATCCTGCAGCTGCTGAATTTGAGGGGTATGGTTTGGGCTTCTTTGCCCCAGGAAGGGCTATTCAGCACTCTACAAGTGTGTGAACCACAATGCTGCTTCCCTCTAATTCAACAGTACTAAATCAGTTTCTTACAGAACAACTTTCTTGATAAATTTAGAAGAGCAATGGAGTTGGTGAAGGGCCTGGAGCACAGGTCTTAGGAGGAGAGGCTGAGGGAGCTGGGGTGGTTCAGTCTGGAGAAGAGGAGGCTCAGGGGAGACCTTATCACTCTCTGCAACTCCCTGAAAGGAGGCTGGAGCGAGGGGGTGGCCGGTCTCTTCTCCCAAGTGACAAACGATAGGACAAGAGGGAACGGCCTCAAGTTGCACCAGGGGAAGTTCAGGCTGGATATTAGGAAAATTTTTTATACAGAAAGGGTGGTCAGACATTGGAACAGGCTGCCCAGGGAAGTGGTGGAGTCACCATCCCTGGAGGCGTTCAAACAACGTTTGGATGGGGCCCTTGGGGACACAGTTTAGTGGTGGACTTGGCAGTCCTGCGTTGATGGTCCAACTCGATCATCTTGAAGGTTTTTTCCAACCAGAGTGATTCTATGATTTTAAATTACACCAAAACTAAATTCTTATAACATCAGCTTAAGAAATTCATGTCAAACCTAAAAATCACAAAGAGCTTCTACAGGATTCAATAGATTTTCCTGGACAAGCAGTCAATTGCAATTGTTTCAGTCATCTTACTTTTATGTATATCTTGAAAGGCCATTTGAAACTACAGAGGAAAAAGTGAATCATTCAGGAATTACAGGACCCCTTCACAGTACAGTATCACATTAAACTGATAATACAGTCTTTGCAGCTACAGGGACATGAACAGTTTTGTGTTTTTATTAGGATCAAAACCTGTACTTTTTAAAGATGACATCCTCCCACTGCCTTTCTTTAACACCTGGCAGTAAAATAAAAATGTTTAATAAAAGTCACTATTAATCAAAATACTCTATCAATCAAATTTGAATAACTGTACAGTATTGTACATCACACTTGGAGGAGTATCTAGTGTTTATCTGCTCACTAGCAACATTTTAACACATTCCTCCAGCACTATAATTTCGAAGATTCAAGAGACAGAGCTCACATATAATCATGAAAGACATTAACAGCAATTCTTAGTTTATCTTTTATTCCTATAAAGTGTTTATGAACTAGCTATTTATAATTTGGACAGTTTTCAAAGCTATGAAGATTCAGAAGCTATGAAGATAAAGAAGGACTGACAGACCGAAGTTAAGCAATTAAAACTGCAATGAGGAAGACCTGATTATTTGCCAGCAAAAGCAGGCAACAGGACACTGGGCAAAATAAGTTAAGCCAAATTATTTCTGTGTATTAGTAGAGAACAATATTTTTTTCAATGTATTAGCTATGCTTTGTGCAACACTGCTTTATCATGTATAGTTGCACAGTAAGAATTTGAGTGTTCTTTCCCTCAAGTGCAAGGCACTGAACTGAAGAAACTGCTACAGCATCAGGACATTCTGTAGGCCAAAAATCAGAAACAGAAAAGAAGAAATAAAAAAGTAATACTCCAATAATACTCAGCAACAAGTTGAGTAGTTCCATATTTACCTCTGACATAGACAGTGGCTGCAACGTACCAAGATGTGCATACAATGAACAGATACCACTCCTATGAACACAAGGCTGATTGGGCCAACCTGGTGTGGAAAAAAAAGGCAGATAAACATTTCATGAAAATACACTGAGGGAAGATCTTTGCATGCAAAAATGTCTCATTGTAGCAAATAAATTAAGAATTAAAAGTTTTATGCAACTGGATTTTTTTCTCCTCTCAGAGGGGGATTTGCTGCTGATGTTTTACAGCATTCCTTATTTTCAGTCCACTACTCCACAGAAGGCTACTCAGGAGCGATCAAAACAAACACCAAATGGGCATGAACAATCTCACTCCTCTAGCAGCTTCATTAAGATATTTGCCAAAAAAATCTTCAGGAGAGACGACTGCATATACTGCACAATTTGAAACAGTGGTTTGAACCAGTTTAAAGTGGCAATGACAATGAAAGTTTCTTTCCCTTACATTAGGAGACTTGATGATGTGCAGTATTAAAATAAAACAAACAAAAAAACCACAACGAAAATAACTTCTACTATTACAAGTTATAGATAATTTTCAAATTAAATAATTTGTTTCAGAGTAGAAGCTTGACCAAAAGTTTCCACTTGCTTTTCATATGTAACCTTCACTCTTTAATTTTTTTATTACTGGTTGTTCAGTTTCAGGATTATTTAGTCAAAAGGTGGAAATTTCATTAAATTTACCTTGCCTTAGAAAATGCAGTTTGCAACCTGGTATAAGCAAGCTGTGCTATACCTTGTTTCTGCAGAAACACAGAATTGATTGAACAAGCTGATGCTGCATCCTAGGACACACAATCTGGCTCTAGGGAAGTCGGGGCAAAGATTAGACAACCCTATGATAACAATTCTCATGAGACATCATAGGAGTCTGAATGAGTCAAAATCTCTCTCTTTTCTGGTAAGCTTTTAGCTTTGCCAGAAAAACACTTTTGCTAAGCAAAAATACAACACATGCTATAAAGTCTTCAGGGTGAAACAGTAACCTTTTTTAAAAAAAAATAAAAATCTCAAACTTTTGTGCTAACTTCACCAGACTAAAGAGGAAAACTAGAACACAACTCTGTTGAAGTTGGTAGCGACAAACAAAAAGTACTGGAATTTTAGTTTTTCAGGCTCAGACACATATCTGTAGATCTTTCTAGATAACTTTTCTAATCTATGAAAAATAAATTAATTCCTACCACAATGCCAGCATTTTTTATTGCAAGTGGAAGACCAAGAAGCCCAGTCCCGATGTTTCCCTTGAGGAGGTGCGTAAGTGTTTGTATAAACCTGAGGATAAAAATATTAAAAGTCACATTAGAAATACACTGAGAATGATAGGGGAAAAAAAAAAAAAAAAAAAGATCAAAACCACACATTGTCATTTATTAATGCAGGGAGAAATTGTGAGCTTCAACTACTTTAAGGTGGTCCAGCCACTTTAAAGAATGTGGAACACATTCAAATATTATTCTTACTCATCTTCACATGTGAGCTCCCTCAACTAGAACATACAAGTCTGATCTTCAGTTTCTTCCTCCAGCTTGTGAAAGGTTATTTTCTGTGCAGTTTTATTGTCCTTTTCCCTCAGAGTCAAAATTACCAAGTTTCATCAATGCTATTTTAGAATCAATAATATTCAAAACAATTACCAGCTGCAAATCACGAGTCTGACAGCCAAAGCTTTATCAAAAGAAAAATAAAACCTTTATGAGTTCTTCTAATTAAACTTTAACAAACCTATTATTTCCAACGTCTTCTGAAGTTTCTTTACGAAAAAATAAAATCAGTCAAAACCTTCTTTAAACAGTGCTTGGATTTTGAGCAACCCAATCACTTTACAAATGAGCACCTTAGAATATTTTACAGCCAGTACATTGTTAGCTTCCAAAGAACAGAGAAGCTACTCAAAACGGGCAGCTTTTTAGCTGACCAATGCAAAGTCCTGATGTAGAACCACAAAACTGTACTGCGGGTGCAAGAAAACCCCTCAAAAGTTCAGCAAACTACTGTGAGAAGTCAGAGGCAACAACTCTTACCAAGCTGTCAATTAAGGGTAATACATACGTAATGCCTTCTTCATTATCGAGCTGGTAATGCTTCTCAACTGGCAGGAAATTATTTTCATGCTCTTCATCTGAGATTCCATCTGAATTTTGTTCATCAATTAAAGGCTTCATTACTTCCATGTCTGTATAACAGAGTTAACACTTCATTAGCACTAGAAACAAACTTACAGTTTAGAAGTAAAACATGACTCAAACTCCCCTTGCCATGAGGTTTAAGTGTGTTCCTAACTATAAAGCTGATGTAGGCAGACAGATACGCACAGCACAACCTTGCACAGGAAATTCTCTAAGGTGGCACACTGTCTCATTGTCATCATCATTAATATGGCCAAACACTACAAGTTCTCATTAAGAAAAACAACTTTTAATCATTAAAATGTTGATGGCTTAGATCATTTTGCAAGCTAACGCAACATAAAGCAAAACAGAACTGTGATCCATGGCTACAAAACCATGAGATTCATCTTTACCCACCATTAGGTACTGCAAAACTAAGCACTTAATCTGCTCTCACCAGTGGTGAGCAAAGGCACCTCCCAGTCATCCGATCGAACATGGACAGGTAAAACAGGTACTGCAGATGGCTCCAGACACTCACAAGAGAATCAAGATAAAAGAATTACACTGCATGCTTTGAAAGCTGCAATTTCAGGAACCTTTTCAGCATAAACTGCCACCACAGTCAACAAATGCAATTCCACCATCCAGCTAAGGAACATCGCCAGGCGACAGCAAGCAGCCAGTAGTGAACAAAATCACCCTGCAGGCAAAACCAACAGTTTACGCCAGTTTAATGTTGATTAAATTACAACCATTTCTAAATGACTACAGTTAAGCAAATCAAATCCTGCCAAGAGCAAAAAGATTATTTACCTTACGCTTGCCTACCACAGCACCCATTCACAAAGTGTGTTGAATGTCTCAACTTCCATCATTTAAAAAAAAACTAACCTGTGATTTTAACATTTTCTGTTAAAAAAAAAAATTACTGAGTATTTCTAAGTGTGCAAGAGCACGACTTTCTGAATTATCACGTTATTTACAGAACTCTGAAAACAGAAGAATACCACAAAAGCCATCAGTTACATTGAAACATGCTTCACTCTTCAGCAAGCAAAAATATTTCATACTTTGAGTGAACATTAAATACCTCAACCAGACTAAGCTTATTTATTTTGTAAAAAAAATATATATCCTAAATGGATAGCTGTGAAATCTGTGACACTGGTGAGATTGGTTTATGTGGCAAGGTTTTGGTAGTGAGGAGGCTACAGGGGTGGCTTCTGTGAGAAGACACCAGAAGCTTCCCCCATGTCCAATAGAATCAATGTCAGCCAGCTCCAAGAGGGACCCACTGCTGGCCAAGCCCATCAGCAACAGTGGCAGCACCTCTGGGATAAAGTAGAGAAGAAGGGAGGAAAAAACCATCAACAGCCAGAGAGAGGAGTGAGAATACATGAGAGAATCAACTCCTGCAGACACCAAGGTCAGTGCAAAAGGAGGGGCAGGAGGTGCCTCAGCACCAGAGCAGATTCCCCTGCAGCCCGTGGTGAATACCATGGTGGGGAAGGTTGTCCCCTTGCAGCCCATGGAGATTAATGATGGAGCAGATATCCACCTGCAGCCCAGGGAGGAACCCATGTCAGAGCAAGTGGATGTGCCCAAAGGAAGCTGTGACCCCATGGTAAGCCCACACTGGGGCAAGCTCCTGGCAGGACCTGTGGCCTCATAGAGAGAGAAGCCCACGCTGGAGCAGGTCTTCTGGCAGAACTTGTGACCCGATGGGGAACCTGTGCTTGAGCAGTCTGTTCCTGAAGGACTGAACCAAGTCCAGAGGAGGGCCACAAAGATGAGCAGAGGGCTGGAGCGCCTCTCCTATGAAGACAGGCCAAGAGAATTGGGGTTGTTCAGCCAGGAGAAGAGGAGGCTCCAAGGAGACCTTAAAGCAGCTTTCCAGTACCTGAAGGGGCTACAGGAAAGCTGGAGAGGGACTTTTTACAAGGACATGGAGTGACAGGACAAAGGGGAAACGGTTTCAAACTAAAAGAGGGGAGATTTAGATTGGATTTTAGGAGGAAATTCTTCCCTGTGAGGGTGGTGAGGCACTGGCACAGGTTGCCCAGGGAAGCTGTGGCTGCCCCCTCCCTGGCAGTGTTCAAGTCCAGGTTGGATGGGGCTTGGAGCAATATGGTCTAGTGGGAGGTGTCCTCGCCCATGGCAGGGGGGTTGGAAATAGACGGCCTTTAAGGTCCCTTCCAACCCAAACCATTCTATGACTGCACCCCATGGAAGGGACCCACACTGGAGCAGTTCATGAACTGTAGACGGTGAGAAAGATTCACATTGGACAGTTGGAGAACTGTGTCCCATGAGAGAGACCCCACACTGGAGCTGTGGGAGAGGAGGTAGAGAAATCAGGAGTGAATTTGAGCCTGGGAAGAAGGGAGGGATGGAGGGAAGGTGTTTTTAAGATTTGGGTTTATTTATCATTACCCTATGCTGATTTTATTGGTAATAAATTAAACTGATTTCCCCAAGTCAAGTCTGGTTTGCCCATGACTGGTGAGTGGCTGTCCTTATCTCAACCCACGAGCCTTTCATCATATTTCCTCTCCCCTGTCCAGCTGAGGAGGGGAGTGATAGAGCAGCTTGGTGGGGACCTGGCATCCAGCCAGGATCAACCCACCACAGCCATTCAAAAAATCATTAAGGTTTTTATGAAACTTTACAGATATCTAATTCATCAGCAGGGCACTGAAGCCAATCCTAAGCAAGAGGAACTCAGAAATAACAACTGTAGAACAAGCACAATATATCTTATAAAGCACAAGACAGCTCATCCAGGTAGTTAAAATTAAAAGCATAAAGCTCAAACTCTCATGAAAACAGCAAAGGGTCATCTGAGTTTGGTGTCAATAAAGTTGAAAGCCAGTAATGAAAGCACCTGACAGAAGCAAAGATACCCAATAGAGAGCAAAATCAGAGGTCAGAGACTCATCTAGGAGTCACTATAAAGCAAATTTATACTCATTGGTATTGTAATTATACAAGTCCAGATAGACTTAATCATCTTCCATGGCTTGGCATATAGTCAATGAATTGATCAAAAGAAGGGTCAGCAAAGAAGTTCCTTCCCTCTACTCCCACGGTGTTGTGCTGACTCGTCCTTGAGGCTGCCACAACCACCTTCTCTCAGCTCTGAGCCACTGCTGGGCTCACTCGACACCCACTAAGACCCACGTACTCTAGTTGTGGAGTAAAAGTCTGTCCTCTCAGGAGTCAGAGGAAGCAAAGTGTCACCACTGGAAGTTTCACCCCATGGGCAAGTGATTAAACCCATTTTCATTTTTTTAAAATATTGAATTTAAACTAATAATCTGAAGTGTTTTCACTAGCAACAAGCCAAACTACAATTGTGCAAAGTCTGTGATCACATGAGATTCAATAGCATATAAAAGAAAGCATTGGTAAATTAATTCTCCAGTTTTGACTCCATCCCATTTTGTAGGATGCTGTTTGTAATGCTGAACAATAACCACAACGTGCAGGCAGTAAGGTTCCTCTTTAGCAGTATGAGGGGACCAGTCTGACTCTTAGGACCAACAGCACTGGTGAGTATCAGCAACTGCTCAGCCAAGGGAGAAAAGAGAGTTGTTGTTCTTCCATTCCAGCCTGATACCGACACATTCGATATTCACACACACGCACACTGTTCACCATGCAACCACATCACACTCAGAAGACTCTGAGTTTTACAGACAACCCATCTTATTTTCCTCCCAATTTCTCAACCCTTCTCCTGATCACAAAGGTACTTCTTCAAGAATGGATTTAGACATACTCAAGCATTCCCCTCATTTTTTAAGTAATAAGAATTCTTCCAAGAGAAGCTATTTTTTCCCTTAAAAACTCATCTGCCCATGCCCAAAGCCATCTAGTCATCCAAGGGTTATTGTTATCACTATCCCAGCTCTGATAATAACTTAACTGTTCTGTCCAGAAGTGGCAAGCAACTCCCTGCTCTGCAGAAACACAACACAAGAAAACAGCCTCTGTCCTGAAGAATTTACAATCTAATCATCCTCAGTTCACCTGGGATATTTTTTAAGTGTTTTTGTTTTAAAAAAAACTATTTGTCATTTTTCACTTTCCTGTGAAGTAGCTTTGCAGGTTACTGAACGAATGCTTCAGAGTAGGCTATCCTTAAACACAATTGCTTTTAGTTTTTATGGTTTATTCTATCATCTATTTAAATACCAGTCCTGATTATTTCAGTACGTTTCACTAATGCAAATGAAACATTGCACTAAATCAGCCACAGAAAAATACACATATTTGCAATAATTGGTAGATTTAGTTCTCCCTAAAAACATCTTAAAACAAAAATTTAAAGCAGTACAGACACAAGATTTCACTATCAAAATCTTTATCAGCAAGAAATTTTAAAGGTATTTAGAGGCTTTCAAAGAAGTTCAAGTTTATTTTTCCTAGTTATTGGTATTCCATCAGACTCCATCAAAGTTACCTACTTCTTTGTCACCAAAGAACAGCACAATCAGAATGGCACCATGTGCTATTAATCATCCAACCCAGTGCTCAGACACAGGACTTGCTGAAAATTTCACATCATCTTTATTCAGCACAACTAAGAATGATGAAATTCATTTCTACACACCCTTTTGGTTTTATTTAGCCAAAGTACCAGCAAAATTTCAGCCTTGTCTTTCCTTCAGCTGGTATGAATTTATTTTCTTCTCATTCCACCACAAAAATCTTTTCAGATCAAATGTTGTTTTCAGATTCTTTCACAGTTATTTAAATATTTGTCATTGTTTCTGCTTTCTCCTGTGAACACCCACGTAAGCAGGATGCCAAAAAGCTCTGCAAGTGTGGCTACTACCAAGCAAGGCAACACAAAGCACATTTCACCTTCTCCCAGAATTACCACCTCAGTGTTAAACCGATTCCTTAACCCACTGGAGAGATAGAACAGTGATTTATTACAGCAACACATCACACTATGATCATGCATAAATGTCAGTGCTGTATCCTCACAGACGTCTGAAGAATTTCAATCACTAGCCAAACACTAGTTACATGGCGAGATTAAATCTGTAGTTTGTTATCACCAGTATTTCCAGTTTTGTATCTTCCAGTGTATTTTTCCATCTCCTATAATTTGCCAGCATCTTGCCAGCATTTATGGACATATTGCCAAAGAAACCTCTGAAACATTACTAAATTCACTTAACTTTGAAACTTTTATAGCATACTCAATTAATCCTTTGGTTCAAAAGCTCTGCAAAGAAATCGATTTTCAGCAGAAACTTGAGTTATTTTTTCATAATGCTCAAGCAATTAACACTTCTAAAACTAACTGAACCTCTTAGCACCCCAAGGGACAAAACCAACCTCCACCATTTTCATTGCTAAGCCACTCTCCATCATCTTTGGTAAGTCATGGGCAACAGGAGAGGTGCCTGAGGACTGGAGGATAGCAAATGTCACTCCAGTCTACAAGAAGGGCAAGAAGGAGGACCCGGGTAACTATAGACCGGTCAGCCTCACCTCCATCCCTGGAAAGGTGATGGAACAACTTGTTCTTGGCACTATCTCTAGGCACATCAAGGATGAGGGGGTCATTAAGAGTAGTCAACATGGCTTTACCAAGGGTAAGTCATGTTTGACCAACCTTATAGCCTTCTATGAGGAAATAACTAGGTGGATGGATGATGGTAGAGCGGTAGATGTGGTTTATCTTGATTTCAGCAAAGCATTTGACACTGTCTCCCACAGCATCCTCATAGATAAGCTGATAAAGTATGGGTTTGGGGATCAGGTAGTGAGGTGGATCAAGAACTGGTTAAAGGGAAGAAGTCAGAGAGTTGTAGTTAATGGGACAGAATCTAGTTGGAGGTCAGTAACTAGTGGAGTCCCTCAGGGGTCGGTACTGGGACCGGTGTTGTTCAATATCTTCATCAACGACCTGGATGAGGGTACAGAATGTATCCTCAGCAAGTTTGCTGATGACACTAAACTGGGAGGAGTGGCTGACACACCAGAAGGTTGTGCTGCCATTCAAAGAGACCTTGATAGGCTGGAGAGTTGGGCGGGGAGAAACTTAATGAAATTCAACAAGGGCAAGTGCAGAGTTTTGCATCTGGGGAAGAACAACACCATGCACCAGTACAGGCTGGGGGCTGACCTGCTGGAGAGCAGTGTAGGAGAAAGGGACCTGGGGGTCCTGGTGGACAGGAGGATGACCATGAGCCAGCAATGTGCCCTTGTGGCCAAGAAGGCCAATGGCATCCTGGGGTGCATTAGAAGGGGGGTGGTTAGTAGGTCGAGAGAGGTTCTCCTCCCCCTCTATTCTGCCCTAGTGAGGCCACATCTGGAGTATTGTGTCCAGTTCTGGGCCCCACAGTTCAAGAAGGACATGGAACTGCTTGAGAGAGTCCAGCGCAGAGCCACTAAGATGATTAAGGGAGTGGAACATCTCCCTTATGAGGAAAGGCTGAGGAAGCTGGGTCTCTTTAGCTTGGAGAAAAGGAGACTGAGGGGTGACCTCATCCATGGTTACAAATATGTAAAGGGTGAGGGTCAGGACGATAGAGCCAAGCTTTTTACAGTGACGACCAATGATAGGACAAGGGGCAATGGTTGTAAACTGGAGCATAGGAGGTTCCATGTGAATATCAGGAAGAACTTTTTCACTGTGCGAGTGACGGAGCACTGGAACAGGCTGCCCAGAGAGGTTGTGGAGTCTCCTTCACTGGAGACATTCAAAACCCGCCTGGATGCGTTCCTGTGTGATGTACTCTAGGTGACCCTGCTCTGGCAGGGGGGTTGGACTAGATGATCCTTCGAGGTCCCTTCCAACCCTAGAATTCTGTGATTCTGTGTGATTCTGTGAAAGGATGAAGCAGCTTGCCAGGGCTGCACAGCAAGTTAAAGGTAAGGAGATACTAAAAACAAAGCCAAATACAATCTCCCACTGTTCCTTCGGAGAAGGTCATCTCCCAGATTAACTTCTATCGAAAACCCCTTGTCCAAGTGCAATTAGCTATATGATCTGTTTTTTTTTCCTTGAGGGTTCTAAAGACAGTGTCATCAAATAGAAAGAACTGGGTTTGACATATAAGCATAAAAAGATTCAGTGGACAGCATAAAAATGATCATCAGCTGTTCGTACTCATTTATGGGAGGAGGAACATACCTGTCCTGTCAGAGCACCATTTCACACGTATATCAAATGCAGGCAACATTCCCAGGCAAAGGGAGTCTTGTAGATACTACACTGCTCAGTCAGCTTCTACAAAAGAACATGCTAACACAGCCACAAGGTCCACAGACCTGTGAAATAGGGTGAACCAGTGCCTCTGTACTGGGGATACAGATCCAATTTAATAAGCAGCTGTTTTGATCGCTGTATAAAACAGAAAATCAGAACCACACAATTGTTACACTAGCCTGAAATGTGGGTTTATGTTAATATTCTCTCACAGGCTATGTAATGTCACATTCATAATCCAGAGGGCATGCCCAGGGCCTCTGTCACCTCACCGTGCCTGTGGCTGCTCTCACAGGACAAGACTAGTGATTGAGTCTCTGAACAGCAGACACAGTCAAGGAGACACCACTACAGCGTAACACACACCGGCTGTCAGGTCACAACCATGGGGACAACCGGAGAGAGTTGGTGTTCTCAGCAACTGCATTCAATTAACAGATTCAATTTACAGTTTTCCAATTCAGCATTCGGAACCAGGGCTCCCAAGAAAAAATATTTACAAAGAAAACACTGTCACTGGTTGTTTTCAGAACCTGGAACTGGCTCAGTAAGCAGCTCACCATATAGCTCTGCTACTCCCTCAACCACAGAAAGAAATCTGTTCCTCCATTTCCCAAACTCCACCCTATAAACAACCTTCCCAGCACTTCTCCAAGAAGGCACCAAACCATGAAGTACAGCATTGTCCACCAAGCACATGTGAACCTGGCAAGACCGGCCATGTTACTGTCACGTGCTTCCACACTCGGTGAAGAATTACGGATCAACACAAAGTGGCTATGAATTCAGTGGCATGCTGGTCCAGACTGATAAACTGTTACAACTTTTTATACTCCAAGGGGAAGATAACAGATAATCCCATTCAACCATACACAAATCAGTTCCTTTTATTTTCCACCACCACAGCTCCTACTGAAGACAAGGGATGTAAGAAGAAACAAAAATCCCTCAAACAAAAATGCATTTTCAAGAATGAAAATTAAAAATACTAACTCATGTCATTAAAAAATTCCTATTAAATATGAATAATTACATTTTCCAGAGTAGTAGTAAAAGTCAGCATTAGCTTTTGTTGTTTGTTTTGGGTTTTTTTTCAAGAATTTTGAAGTTATGCTTGGTGGTTTTTCAAATCACTCTTTTTCTTTGGAACATGTATCTTTGTGTCATTTGTTTCTCTCCATCACAGACTGTAACTTAATAAAGTAGATTTATTCTGCTTTGCAGTAAACTTTATTAATCTTGAGGACTGTTACTTCTAAAGAAATGTTGAAAGTTAATAATGCCACTCAGTAAGCAGGAATAATCGTCTGTTTTGGCATCGTAACTGTCAAATCCACAACACTAATAAAACGAGACGCTCAAGTTATTAAGCCAAAACCTGCACAGGTCTCTATAGTTTATTACACACTTTCAGAGAAGAGCTTTTACCCCAACCCACAATGGATCATTTATTTGGGAAGATGTTAGTCTTAAATAACCCGCTGTCCTGCCCAGACCGAGCTACACGTTCCTACACGATTAACACACTTCCAAGGGATGACACATGGATCATTTTATTAAGCGTTCAATAGGACCAAACAATGTAAAAAAGCTTCTGAAACCTTATCAGGTGTTGACCTGTATTTCTAAACAGTTAATCCCACAAAAAAATTCTGGTTCTAAAGGTTCTGACAGAGCTGTCTCAGACCTGTGAACCTTAGCAAAAATGAAGAAAGTTAAAATTTCTGCCTGTCACCTTTGCTCGGGAGGTGGCGATCGCTCCTGAGGAGAGGGCCCAGCCCTGGGGCTGTGACATCTGAAGCACATCCCCTGCTTCCATCACCGGCACCAGGCAGGACCAACCCCTCAGCCTGCGGTGGAACGCAGCGCTGAGAGGAGACTTTGCCTGCCCAGGCCAGACCAGAATCGGCTACACTCGGTAACTAAACCTGCTGGGAGTTCTCCTGCCCGCCTGCGGGTGCACAGGCCGAGCGGTGAACTCGGCTCTGAACGCCTGAAGAGGAATTTGCAATAAACACAGCTGATATATCCACACACACACACCCCCCAGAGCCCACAGCCGCTCACCGCAGGGAACAGCATCACCTAACGATGCAACGAGACCGCCCTTCCTGAGCTCCTCGCACCCCCGTGACCCCCCAGCGGGACAA
>VZRW01011052.1:28268-80872 GCA_013398125.1 Aegotheles bennettii
GCGGGGCGAGCGCCAAGGGAGCCAACCACGGCTGCCCGCGGAGAGCCGGGGCCGGTGCTCGGGCGGGCTGTGCTCCGGTGCGCCTCTGAGCTATGTCCTGCGCTTCCCTCTGTGCCCCGGCACGGCAGCGGCCCTGCTGCTGGGGCCTTGTCAAGCATCTGCCCTGTAAAATACCCGAGCGGGGCTCCATGGCGGAAGGTGCCCCCGCACACCGTGAGGCTTCGCTCCCCACAGCTTCCCGCCGGCTGCCAGGCTCCTCGGGGGGCTGTGCTGCTCCTCGGGGCTGTGGGTGGAACTCCGGCCACCCCTCGCCATCAGGCCGGAGGTGAAGCATGTGACTGGTCCCCTCCATGAGCAACAGCTCATCCAGTTGTGAAACCCTGAGGAATTTGGGGGTGCCTTTCAGCATTAGAAAGTTAAATGGTATCCGTTTTTTTCCCCTTCAGGGTCTTACAGGAGCAGCTGCTCTTGGCTTGGTACGGGCTGCGCCTTGGATCTGCCGTGGCCCCAGGTCTGATGGCCCCATAAAGCCCTGCTGGTACCTGCCACACTGCTGGGCTGGGGAGCCCGGCCTCGGGCAGGACACTGCGAGCACAGAGCCAGAATTAATAAGCAAAGACTGAAAACAAGTAGGGGTCAACATTTGTGATGGCTCAGCTCATCAGTGATTTGCAGTTCGGCCTCCTGAAAGCCAATCAGCTTCAATAAGTTCAAATTATTTTCCCTATGTGAAACAAGAAATGATTCAAAAGAATCATAGAATTACCAAGGTTGGAAGAGACCTTCAAGATCATCCAGTCCAACCCTACCTACATCACCCCCAAACCACACCACCCAGCGCCACATCCAGACACATCTTCAACACCTCCAGGGACCGTGACTCCACCACCTCCCTGGGCAACCTATTCCAATACCCAATCACCCTCACAGTGAAGAAATTTTTCCTAATGTCCAGTCTGAATCTCCCCTGCTGCAATTTGTGAGAGTCATAGTTAATGATGGATCAACCACTGGAACAAGAAAAGAGTTACTAATATGAAGTGTTATCTGTAACTAATTTTTTCATATCAAATTACTCATTTCCTGAGACTGATGTTCCACTCTTTGTGGATTCCACAGGAACACTGTCTCCTCTGTGCTCTCTTGTAGACAGGAGTACTATTTATTAACAGCTTCACCAGTAAGCAAGATAAACATCAGGGAAAAGCAGGTAGTGAAACAATGCAAAGCAGCATGGATTTAGAAATCCTCTGCTTATAAGTAAATGTTTATATCCATATTAAAAGAAAGCAGTATTTCCTGCAATTCCTTATTTTTTTTAATCTTTGGAAATCAAATATATCAAGGTGCTAAGATATATTTCAGTCATACTCTGTAATCAAAGCTATAATCAGAGCTGCGGGTCACTCTGAAGTGACATTCAGAATCCTCACTCTCTAAACCTTTCCTCTGAATTTAAGCATTTTAGACTTGTACAATAAAGGCTTCTATAATTCCATGGACTTTTATTTTCATGGTTTGTAGACCTTAATATAAGGCTGAGTTGGAAGGGGAGGGGGAGAAGGGAAGGGATGTTGTCCTACCTTAAAGAAAGACATAATGCTCTGAAGGGTTTTCAACAGAAGTTGTACTGTCCAGCTGAAAAGGATCACCTTTTGATAGAACTTTCTGCCAGCAACCTTAGACTATTGTGAATTTGGAACACATGGGGACTGATCTTTCACTAACCTGGCACCCACGCTTCAAACTATCTTCCACGGTAGTTGCTCCCAGAATAACCCATTGGTATTTTACCTCGTTCCAATTCCTTGGTCACAATTGTGAGCTTCCTTTCACACAAATGCCTTATGCTCAGTGTTCTGGTCTGTAATGGCCCATTTCCAAGGACTCCTGTTGTTGCTTTTTTCTTGGTACAAATATCAAGCACGGAACATCCTAGGCTGTCATTAAAAAGTCAGTGTCTTAATGGTCATCATCTTAAAAAAAATGCAGTTGATAGGCTGGGAGACACTTAAGTTTCTTTAGAAGGATTTAGTTTGATATGTGTTGAATCAAGGACTGCTTTGTAACATCTTGCTATGACGTTTCATGCTATGCATGGAACAGCCTGCCTTTTTTTGCCATGACAAGTCTTTTGGAAGGAGCTCTAGAGGTTGATTTTCCATTGCATTTCACAGAATCACAGAATGGCAGAGGTTGGAAGGGACCTCTGGAGGTCATCTTGTCCACACCCCTTGCTCAAGCGGGACCACCTGGAGCTGTTCAGGCAGTTTTGGAATATCTCCACAAAGGGAGACTACACAGCCACCCTGGGTAATGTGTGCCAGTGGTCTCTCACCCTCACAGGAAAACAAGTTTTTCCTGATGTTCAGGGAGAACCTCTGGTGTTTCGGTTTGTGCCCATTGCCTCTAGTCCTGGCACTCGGTACCACTGAACAGAGCCTGGCTCCATCCTTTCTGTACCCTTCCTTCAGGTATTCATATATATTGATAAGATGCCCCCTGAGCCTTCTCTTCTCCAAGCTGCCAGGCTGAACAGTCCCAGTTCTTTCAGCCTTTTCTCATAGAAGAGGTGCTTCAAGCCCTTAATGATCCTTATGGTCCTTCATTACCCTCTCTCCAGTATGTCCATGTCTCTCTTGTAGCCCAGAACTGAACTCAGAACTCTGGGTGTGGCCACACCAGTGCTGAGGAGAGGGGAAGGACCAATCATGTCCCTAGACATGGTGCCAATACTTTGCCTAATGCAGCCCAGAGTGTTATTTGCCTTCTTTGCAGCAAGGGCCCATTGCTGGCTCATGTTCAACTTGGTGTCCACCAGGACCCCTAGGTCCTTTTTTGCCAAGCTGCTTCCCAGCTGCGTGGCACCCGCATATATTGGTGCATGGAGTTGTTCATGAGGTGTGTGGCTGAAGATGACAGTCATGTTGTCAAAGTCACTGATTAAGAACAGGTCATGAAAGGACCATTGTGTTTGACAGCTATGCGTCAAACTCCAAAACTGCTGTTCACAAGTTTGATTGCTACAGCTGTGATGAGCACAGAAATGTTAGGTGGTCCCCACTGGAATCTGTAAAACACAGCTATTGAGTAACAAAATGTTAAAAGCCTGGTGTGTGTTGACTCTCTTTAAGCTTTGATGAAGAATAAATGTGATTACAGAAGATGCTGCAGCTGTCAAAAGTGCTGTCGGTGGTTCATACTTCAAATAGAAATTACCAGCACAGTTCAAATATCAGGCACATTTGAGAAAGCCGCAAGGATTTTTCCCAGCATGAATCATTATCATGTGGCTAACTTAAAATATTTTTTCTGTCACTTAATGAAAGTAAAAGATCTATATTTGCATATGGATCTGTAATACTGGGAGTTATCTGTCAAGCATTGCCAACGTCAAGGTTCACATTTGTTTGATTTGGTGGGCTGCCAGTGTCAACTTTGTTTTAGTACAGTTCAAAGTGAAAGTACAGCATCCCTTCAGTAAGTAGGTCACTTGGGAAAATACTGCAAATATTCAGATACTTGTGAATCTCAGTTCTTATATCATTTATATTAAATATTTAAATAAACTCAGATACAACACATGACAAATTTACCAAGTTGCACTAAAGATCATATGATAATTTTGAACAGTTTCAGATTTACAACACTTTTCCATATTACCCTGCTAACTTTACCAGTGCTACAATCTGAAAAACAGTGCTCTAATTCTGAGGTTGTCCTAGAAATACAACGCTCCATTTACTCTGAGCATCTGCATAGACTTACCTTTATGCTTGTGAAATTAGCTAGATGTCTGAAGTTGTGCCCGTCACCAGAAACACTTCAGGTCTTGACATCTGTCTGCACCTTATGGTCAGCTGTGTCTTGTACTAGAGTACTCAGTAATAAAAGAGGACCAGGGAGGTCCTACTTTGTGGCCTCGTTCTGGACCACTAATGAGATTTCTCCAAGACTGTGTCCAGGCATTGCCAAGGGACAGTCCTCTTCGAGTTAACTCCCAAAAGCCACTGTGGACAAGAACACACGAAGCCTGGCTCCCTCCATTTCCACAGTCCTCCAGCATTATTCCAGCAGGCTTTACACCTTCAAACAGGCCACATGTCCTCATGCAGTATTTCCAAGGCATTTAGTATACACACAAGAACTGAAAATAGATGATAGAAGGGGATTGTGGTGGTGTAAAGCAAATCCCACTCATTTTAAAAGGTGAATTCTACCATTCATAGTTTTCACAGCTAGATATAACACATCAGCCCAGATCTCTGAATGCCCATGGCTGTGATATCACAGAAAGATATGGCCCACCAGCAGAGCCCTAAGGTGGCTGTCAGCCACCCTCCCACTCCTATGATTCGCATCAGCTTTGGGAACTAGGACGGCCTATGACATAAAGCATTACTCCTGGAGTCTGCTCTAATTTATGAGAAACCTCCAGAGAACTGCAGCTCAGAGCAACTGAAAATCCACATCTCAGCATGCACTGCGGGGCCTCCTTTCATGCATCTTGGGGGGATTGTCCCTCCACCCGCTGCAAGGCTTTCACAGCCCTTGTATTCCTGTGAAGTAGTGTTCAAAGAGGAGTGTGAAGGGGAGGAGAATTATCTGCCTTATTGAGCTTCCTGAAGTAAAAGCAGCTGTAGGACACCATAAAACCACAGCCAGTTAGTGGTTAAAAGACGATCCTGAAAATATTTTTTAAAACTGCAGGAAATGTTAATTATAGGAATTAAAAAATAGCTGCATGGATCGTTACCATTTAATTCTGATGAAGAACCAAATTCAATCAAGCAGCAGAAAAATAGTACCTCCTGGAAAGAGCCAGAAAGTACTAGATGTTAGGAAACCTATGATCATCAGACAGTTGAGCACTGGAGTGAGTACATCTGTAGAATTTTCCCAGGATCAGTTTATTATTCTGAAATTTGCAATTGCTCTATATGTACAGGTACCTGCAGTAATACTGATTTGCTCAGGGAACATGGTAATCCAGCTCTTTTTCATCTGCTCTCAGCTTTATTTAATGTTCTGTGAAAACTAAAAATTGTACCATTTGGCATTTATCTTTGAAATTCAGGTCAGCCACTCATTTTCAGGAAGCATTTAGAAGCTGTCCTTCCATCCACAGAAGCCATCCTGTTAAACAGGGTGAAAATCAATCACATGTACTGTCTTTATAGCCAGACCCAATGTATGTAATTCGGAAAAAAATTGATGGCCTGTTTCTGCCTGCATGATGTATTCAAACCGCGAGTAAGCAATGGTCCATCTGGACCGTTGCACTGTAGCTGTTGTACTCGAGAGTAGTCACCGTTTCTGCCCCCTGCATGCAGACTCCTGCCCATCAGATCTGCATAAGTACAGATTCAGGTTCTGCTCCTTTTTCAAGCTGCTCTGCTTTACAGCAGAGGTGGTGCTGAGCCCACTGCGGTGCGCTGACCTTGGCTGTCCACCAGGTGCCCACCAAGATGCTCTATCACTTCCCCTGCTTAACTGGACAGCAGAGAGAAAATGCAGCTCATGGGTGGAGATAAGGACGGGGAGATCACTCCAATTCCCTGTCATGGGCAAAACCGACTCATCTTGGGGAAATTAACTTGATTTATTGCCAATTAAACAGCAGGATAATGATAAATAAAAATGAATCTAAAAAACACCTCCCCCCACCCCTCCCTTCTTCCTGAACTGAACTTCACTCCCAACTCCACTACTTCCTCGCCCTGCATCCCTTTCCCCCTGTGTCAGGGAATGGGGGTTGTGGTCAGTTCATCACACGTTGTTTCTGCTGCTTCTTCCTCACACTCTTCCCCTGCTCCCATGTGAGGTCCCTCTCTTGGGACACAGTCCTCTGTGAGCTTCTCCAACATGAGTCCTTCCCACAGGCTACAATTCTTCATGAACTGCTCCAGCGTGGATCCCTTCCATGGGGTGCAGTCCTTCAGGAACAGACTGCTCCAGCATGGGTAAGAAAATTAACTGTATCCCAGCCAAAACCAGTAAAGCATCCCAGGTAGGTAAGAAATGGTATCCAGAAAAGAAAAAAATGAAAGTGGATGTATTGGGTTTAAGTGGCAAGGTTTTGATAATGGGGAGGCTACAGGGGTGGCTTCTGTGAGAAGAAGACACCAGAAGCTTTCCCCATGTCCAATAGAATCAATGTCAGCCAGCTCCAAGAGGGCCCACTGCTGGCCAAGCCCATCAGCAACAGTGGCAGCACCTCTGGGATAACATATTGAAGAAGGGGGGAAAACCTGCTGCACATCAACAGCCAGAGAGAGGAGTGAGAAAACATGAGAGAATCAACTCCTGCAGACACCAAGGTCAGTGCAGAAGGAGGTGTAGGAGGTGCCCCAGGCATTGGAGCAGAGATTCCCCTGCAGCCTATGGTGAATACCATGGTGGGGCAGACTGTCCCCTGCAGCCCATGGAGGTTAACAGTGGAGCAGATATCCACCTGCAGCCTGGGCAGGACCCCATGTCAGAGCAAGTGGATGTGTCGAAAGGAAGCTGTGACCCCATGGGAAACCTGTGCTGGAGCAGGCTCCTGGCAGGACCTGAGGCCCCATGGAGAGAGGAGCCAATGCTTGAGCAGGTTTGCTGGCAGGACTTGTAACTCCATGGGGGACCCACGCTTGAGCAGTCTGTTCCTGAAGGAGAGGGAGTGATAGAGCAGTTTGATGGGCATCTGGTGGACAGCCAAGGTCAACCCACCACAGTGGAGGAGGGGTGAGGGGAAAGAAGAGCAGTAGAAAATTCTCACACTTTTCATTTTATAGGCAGCCCATTTGATTTGTGAAATGTCAGTGTCACAAATCAGCAGCCATCATTTCAGCTTTTGGTGTAAATACAATGAAATATTGTCTTCCATTCACAGAGAAGTTCTGCTACACTGTAATTAGGAACAAATCTTACTACATCCTGACAAAAACTTTTTTCTCCCTAAAGATCTAATTCTTTGTGGACTGCAATGTTTGCCTTTGAATTTTCAGTTGCATAAACCTGTGTATCCCAAACCCCATATGTATAAAGCATGTGGCAGAACAAAAGGATGCATTAACAACTGTTGTCTTCTGCAGTACTTACCTTGAATGGCATTTACTTGATACAATACAGTGAACACCTTCCTTCTACGCAGAAGTTTATTCTGCTCTTTACTTCACAAAGAAATTTTCGAAATAATGACCATATCCATCTTTTCCAAGTGCTGTATATTTAGACTGAAGTAAATAATAGCAATTCATGTACATTTAATGCTGCATACTACACTTAGCTCAGGAGTTGTGACAATAGAATGGGAAGCTGATTCATACAGTAGTGGTGCTCATTTGCAGTTACAGTCCTGGATGTAACATAAAAAGAAATTACACTATTATCTTGATCCCTTTTTCTTTTTTGCGAACTCTTTTCATCATTTCTTCCTCTTTGTTTCTCATCTTAGGGTTTCAGATGAGTTTGATGTCAGAAACAAAATAACAAAGTATTTAACAGTTATACAAGGTGAGACTGCCGAGAAGGACTGAGATGAGAAAGAGCAACTTCTTGGTGGAAGCCATTGCTGCTTCCAGGGATGTCTCTGCCTCTGTTGGTTTGTATTAAACAATAAAATAAAAAATAACAATAAACGATACATATCTTTGGTAATCCACCAATTTACATCGACAATTTATGTTTTAAATAGGAACATTTTGGTAGAGACCACTATTGATTAGCAAGGGGCAAGCATGACTTTAAAGTTTGAAAGGCGATTGCCTGGTGCACGCGTGCCAGTCCTGGTTTGTGGGTGGGTTACATCCATTTGGACTGTGTCTATGTCAGTAAGCTTATCAGATGGGGGTACAACCACTGTTCTGTGATTATCTATATTAAATTCCAAACAAAAAGCCTGTCATGATTCTGAGCTGAGCTTGCACTTTCCCAGGCACAGCTTGCATGTGGACCATTCCCAGCAAGGAGGTTGAATGTAGCAATCCCTATTTGGAGGGTTGATGGATTTTAGCTGTATGGGCTGTGTTCTATTAATTCTATTAGCTTTTCTTACCTCATGCTCAGAAAAAAAGACCCTGCCCTGTTTTAATTACTAGTATAGATTTTGTTCATTGGTATAGATGCATTGAAGAGGGGGTCAGCAAAAAGGTGGTTCCTGAAGGAACCAAGAAGCTGCAGTCTCCTTTGTCTGTAGCTGGAATGAGAGCAGAACATGGGCAAGGTGGAAAGCAGAAGGAGATGCTTGCTGATAAAGATGCTTCTTTCCTGTGTAAAGAAATGTTGTGAATCATACCAGCAGTTACAGGTTAGCCATCTCTGATGTAGCCAATGGACACAGAAATGGAAGTCAGAATCTACTGAGTCCAGTTGTCTCTGCCATTTCCAGTAAAAGTGTCTGTAATGACTTTTTTTCAGCCATAGCCTGCCCCGTAACACCAGACTCAGTTGTAGCCAGACCACTAAGTGATAACCACTAGTGAAAATAGAACATAGTCATGTTTACCTTGGCCTCTTCAGACAAATTAATATGCTATGAAAATAAAAATACTAGCTGTTGACATTACCAGCTGCTGATTCTGGTAGCATAGCAGTGGGAGGCTTTAAAGAAACTATGGATGTGTGTCACTATATTAAAAACCTCAGCAAAGGGTTTTGAGATAAACTGTCTTTTTTCTTATTATTTTATTCATCTGTTACTCTTAATTTCTTACATGACCCGCTTAGTCCACTTGTCACTCAACCCACACCCATTTTTGGCCAGTATCAGTATGTCTTTTTGTATCTTTTTACTTTGGTCAATTTTTACAAATACTTTTAGGCAACAAGCTGGACCAAATTTCTGTTAGCCTGGCTAAAGTTAAATATAAGGAGCCACACAAAACTGTGAAACATTCAGACTTTTCCTTATTTAAAAATGTATCCACAAATTCCTCAGACATTTCTGTATTGTATGGTATTATGATAGCGTAGTTTCTATAGTATTAATCTCCTCTGTAGAAGAAAGGAAATTCCATTATAAGCCACTTAAATAGGAAAAAAAAAAAAAGAGAAGCCGAGGAAGTACTGAAATACAGAGGAAAAAAAGCAGCTTGCCTAAAGCTACACAGAAGATCTGTGACAGCGTAAGAATTCAAACTCCACCCTCTTAACACACAGGTTAATACCATGCCTGCCCCATAAAAGCCTTTGACAGTTGTATTTTTAAGAGATCTCATGCAGATAAGAGAATGTGAAAGATGTTTCTTTCCATCACGGCTGCAGATAAAAGGAGAATTTCCTACAGCAAAACCATTTAGAGGCAGAGAATTAACACAGTTATTCTTAAAATATCCCTCTCCCTCAAGAATTCACCACCACCACTACCAATTCATAAAAAAAAACTTTCCAGTTCAGTGAATAACCTGCTTGTGTACACAAGTGGTCCCAGATGTATTGGTGTGCAGCTCCAGCGTGGCATGTCCCAGCTGGCGGTGGCAGCTGAGGAGAGCTCCCTAAGTGCATCCCCTGGCACTAATGCTCCCAGTTCCTAATCAGCTCTTGCCTCCCATCTAGTGGCTACATACACCCACCAAGTATTTTATTCTGATTTTTTTAATTAATTACTGAACAAGTAAGAATCTCATTTGTAGTAGAATAATGTAAGACAATAGCCTATGTTCTCAGAATCTTCTAAATAACTTTACCATGTCTTGCTAAACCCAGTTGCTCAAATATTGTTAGTTCCTTCAAAAGTCTTCACAGGAGCTTCAGAGATAGGAGATTAAAAAAACGAATTTGAATGTAGAATTCTTCTATTACTTCCATGATTTTGAGCCCTGCAAGGAAGCCACAAACCTTTCACTGCTGCTATTAAAACACAAAGCTTACTTTTCATCTCAAAGTGCAAGGTTAAAATCTTGTGTGGATAACAGAACAGTGTCCTGTAAGGAAAAATGTAAGAGATTGAAAGAGCAACAATAAAATCCCCAGAGTGACCACAGACTCTTGACTTTACATCCTGCAACAACCACAGAACCATAGACCAGCTCAGGCTGGAAGGAACCTCCAAAGACCATCTGGTCCAACCTTTCGTGGGAAGGGGAGCCTACATGAGATTATCTGGTGCCCTGTCTGGTCATGTCTTGAAAACGCCCATTGAACAAGAATTTCCCTCCCTCCGACTCCTAGCTGATCTCACTCTGTTTTGTACTGTTAATGTCCTGAGGAGGCAGCCTGCAGCTACAGCATCTGAATGAAGAACCACCCCAGCTGCAGTGAGACTTGAGTGTGGATCACACCACCAGAGCTGCGGCAAGGATGTATCAGGAAGGGTGCCGAACAGCTCAGCGTGGCTGCTTGCTGCTCCCAAAAAGCAACTGTGTGTTCACAGGGAGGGCTCCAGCTAGGAATAGCACCTGGCTTCTGGGATAAACTGCTGTATGTGGGAAAGAGAGGGCAAAGCAGAGGTGCTGAAAGGGGATAGCAGGGTCTGGGACAGGGCTGGGTAGCCAGGGGAGTTGTTCTGGCTGCCTTGGTTCAGCTGAGTCCTCATCTATTCAGGGTAATACAACTGAATACAAGTTCTGTAAATATTAATCATTCACCCTGATGAGGAATATAGCAGGCAGAATACAAAGCACAGAGTTATCCCATGTGAGAATACACTGGTGTGTAGCTACTCAATAGGTATTTCTAATTGTTAAATAGGAAATATCTCCTTTGGAGTTTATTCCAATAGAGGGCCTATCTATTTCTGAATTATGGCTCAGAATTTATATCATCTGAGATAGTCTGTATTACAGGCATGTACTCCTATTAGCAATAACAGTAAATTAAACAGTGCCAAGGCACCGTCTGAAACACAAGCAAGTGATTGTTTATACTGTTTAATTGTTAGGGTAGACTCTGGGATATTTTTATGTTCAAAGTTTCCTAAATAACTCCCAGGCATAATTTAGGACTTGGCAAAGGCCATGCACAGTTCTCAATCTAATAGTCACTCTATTTCAGAGGGAAAAAGAGTTTGAAAGCTGGCCCCCATGCCAGAGAAGGCATTTAAAGTGGGACTACAGCCATTGTAGCCAAATGATATTTATGCTGCTGGGAAATAAAAGAGACTGAAAATTTAAATTATGTCCCCCTACATACATAGGCTCTAGAGTTTGGTGAGCTTCTGTAAACAGCTTCTCTTCATCATGGGTTGCAGAAATCAGATTTTTTTACTGAAGCAAGCAGCTTGTCGAGTCCAAAAGTACTACCAGTGTTTGGAGCAGTTGCTTGTAAAAATCTTCCTCTCTCCTGAGAATGTAAGGGAATAATAAAAGTTAAATGAATATTTAATGCCTTATTTGTCTTGCTATTCTTTAAATAAAGGGCAAGAAATCCCCTGGCAGTGTGTATTCTTCAGTAAGGAGTAATGTTCTGAATCTTTATGGGGTAGTGGTATGGAGAGGTATTTCCTTTATAAGGCCAACAGTTTAGTTCAATTTAGTTAATTTAGTTCCAAACAGATCTAAGTAATAACTGAGAAAGTACCCAACATTATTAACCATAACTTCTACAGAAAAGAATTCAAATAGCAAAGGTTGTATACCTAATAAAGATCATAAATAGAGAAAAACAGAGAATTACAGAGTGACTGGTGTATCATAGGTATGTAAAGAATTAATTACTATAAGTGAACTCACAAGAAAAGCTGGAAATTTGTAAAGTCATCTGACTACTTGCCCTTAAATGCACCAAGTATCCTGATTTTAAGAGTAAAATCTCAATTTATTTCTGCTTTGAAAGTTAAATGGCAGCTTTGCAAATGGATAAAACTGACCCTTAGTCTCTTTTACTTCTAACATGATCTAAAGGAGCTTCACCATAAGCAGTATGATACAAAGTCTATCAAAGATAATGAGAACTTCCCTACAACTTAAGTTTAGTGTCAGGCCTTAAATAATGACAGATCGAAAAGACTGAAGTACTAATATGAATGTGTCACTTAATAAAGAATCTTGTAATTACTTGAGCCCAACAATTTTTATAAATAGCTGTAAGAGTAAATGCATGCAGAACTAATATTTTGAGCCAGTTAATTTAGCAGTAATTTCCTGCATTGCAGCTAATGAGATCCCATTGGAATAAATATTATCATAGCTGATCCAAAGCAGAAGCATAATCAAGCAAGTTTGGGAAAATAACATTCTATCATGACAAATACCAACCAGACTGTTTAATAAATTATATCCCAGACAGGGTCCCCAAACAAAATATCCTTAGAGCCTAAAGAACCTTGAATCTAGCTTCCACTAGCAAACAATGTATGTGAAAATCTGTAACTTCTGTAGTAGTCAAAGGCCAGGTCTAGGTCTCAGGAGAAGATGTTCATAGTATCATAGTATATCTCAAGTTGGAAGGGACCTAAATGGATCATTGAGTCCACCTCCCTGCTCCTCACAGGACTACCTAAAATCAAACTACATGACTAAGAACATCATCCAGATGCTCCTTCAACTCTGACAGGCTTGATGCTGTGACCACTTCCCTGAGGACCCTGTTCCAGTGACTGACCACCCTCTCAGTGAAAAACCTTTTCCTAATGTTTAATCTGAACTTCCCCCGATGCAGTTTCGTTCCATTTCCTTGTGTCCTGTTGCTGGTCACCAGAGAGAGGAGATCATCACTTCACTCTCTGCTGCCCTCCCTGAGGAAGTTGTAGACTGCAATGAGGTCACCCCTCAGCCTTCTCTTCTCCAAGCTGAACAAACCAAGTGGCCTCAGCCATTCCTCATAAGTCTTGCCCTTGAGGCCCTTTCACCATCTTGGTCACCTTCCTCTGGACACACTCCAATAGTCTGATGTCTTTATGTCTTTGTCTGGTGCCCAAAACTGCATGCAGTACTGGAGGAGAGTCCACACCAGTGCAGAGGGGGACAGTCACCTCCCTCAACCAGCTGCTGTGCTGTCCTACGTGACTGGTGCTGTGCTTGAGAGAGTTCAAAGCATTACTGGCATTGCTGGCAGCAAAGCCCCAGCTGTTGCTTTATCTCTGGTAGTAGCTTTGTGTTGAGATTTATTTGAAAATAAAAAAGATCCTTGCAGATTTCATCAAATGAGAGTCCGTAGTGTGATGTCTACACAAGAGTAGCACACAGCTATCAAGCTCATTTTCACGTGCCAAGCCCATTGAGTTTATACCCAAACCATACAACCTGTTACATGCTGAAGCCTGTCTAAATGGTGCATGATTTTCTAGTGATGATAATGTTTTTGTGCTGATGCATACTGTACTGTAAATACAGATAAGCAATGCTATTTCCACTGAGAAGGAGGAAATATATCACTATGTTGTACTCCATTAACCTTTCTAACTACCTCTAAGCAATTAGCTCCAAAGACTTTTTAATTCTTTTTATCTCTTTAAAGATATTCTGTCCTTTGTCTTTGGTTGCATATTTAATCAATTCACATTACATTCTTGGGAATCACTGGTGGTGATTTTTCTGGCATTAACAGTGATATGCTCGTAGGTCCACTTAGGGGAGTTTAGGAAGCAGATACACTTTCATGTTTTTAGGTCCTGCTTTGAATAAGTAAGGAAAAAACATAAAAATTATATGTTAAAGCTAAAGATTAGCAGACTAAAAAGAAAGCAGAAATCTTAGAAAACCTCTGAAAGCTGAAACTTGGTGGCATTTCAAGTGATCCAGAGTTTGGGTAGTAGGGTGAAATAATATTCCTTATAGAAGCATGGTTTCCAAAACTGATTTTTATGTGAACTCAGCATCATTAACTGCTGTTTCTGCTCAGAACCTGAGCATCAGTTATATTTTGTATTAGTATAGGATTATACAGGAAACCAGATCTGTGTTCCCAAGTGCTGGCCCAACATCTTCACAGCCTGAAGTCAAGCTCTGGAAATCAAGTTTAGGTGAGCTCAAGATTTCTACATAGACACCAGTTGTGTTAAAACACAAGCCCATGTAAGCAAGCCCTTGAGAAGGAAAAACCATAAAACACCATTCTGATTTCTGCTGCAGAATAATTATTGAATCCTCTGTAGACCTGAGCCTTTGGTGTGTTATAGAGATTCAGACTTTATCCATAAAAGATAGGACTTTGTATCAAAAAACAGCTCTCATCTGGGCTGCTCATAATTATATTGTGGCAAACAGGGTTGATAAGCAGCATGTACATGCTCTATGTACAACTATGTACATGCTCTTCTTGGTGCCTTTCAACTGCTTGGAAAATGCCTAGTGCATGTAGATATACACATATTCTGCAAAGACAGAAATGTTTATGTGTGGGAACTGTAAACCTCTGCATCTTGAGCTGCTCCATCTCAAAATTAGAACAGTCAGACCAGCAGATAAAGGTAGGCAAGTAACCACCCTAATTAGCTGTGTCCCTTCTAAAGTATTCTCTCCCATTATACAGAAAGATCCCTTTGCAACATCCACGCATATCCATCCAGGTCACTTTAAGCAATCCCAAAAAAACCCCAAAATATTCAGACCTTGCCTGATCTTGAATTTTGCTTCCATTAAGCAATGAGTTGTCAATAGCAGATATAAATAGGCCGGCAGTTACAGCCATTCTTAGGCTTGTAAGACTTGGTTGGTTCATCATTTAATAAACAATATCTATATCTATTCCAATGCATTGCTGGTCACAAAATATGGGGGCCACTTCTAAGCAGAGAGAATCGTAGAATTGTTTTGGTTGAAAAAGACCTTGAAGATCATCAAGTGTGACCATTAACTTAAGTCTACTAACCTAGCTCTACCAAGCCACTGCTAAACAATGTCCCTAAGTACCAGATCTACATGACTTGTAAACACGTCCAGGGATGGCAATTGAACCAGTTCCCTGGGCAGTCTGTTCCAGAGGGAAGGAAAAGGAAAAGGAAAAGGAAAAGGAAAAGGAAAAGGAAAGGGGAAGGGGAAGGGGAAGGGGAAGGGAAGGGAAGGGAAGGGAAGGGAAGGGCTTAAATATTCCTAAACGGAGAGCAATACTGTTTAGATATAGCAGGACAGGATAGTAACAGTACACATTTTAATATGAGCCAGTCATGCTTCCGAAGCATGTGTTTGGGCATTTTTCTGGAAAATTAGTTGGAGGTTCCAATGGCATTTTGTGAGAAATGTTTGCTTAAATAAACATACTTACATTTATTTAAAGATAAAGGTTTATTTTCTGGTTACTAATTGCTTGTGTTAATGTTCAGTCATGACTAGGCCAGTTTCTTCAATGATACCCTAATGGGTTTAATCCCTGCAGGATGAAGACATAACCAAACAATAAAATAGAACTGTTTGGTCTTAGCTGCTACAGCTGCTTGGTTCTGCTCCTGGAGGAGTTCATAGTTAAGGAATTGTCCTAATGAAATACTATAATGGCTTTCATTGTAGGAGTTAAACTGTATAGATTAGAGCAAAATGGCAATGGTCTCATGTGGAGGAAAGGAGCTGCTCCCAGTACTGCTCTGTGGCACCATTTGGCGACAGCAGTGAGGGGCTTGCTGAGGGCCTGATGCTGTCATCAGTCTGCCAGTGTGACTGCAGTGCTATCACCAGTGTCAAGGGAATTTTATCTGGAAGTCCTAATGTAATGCAGGTGGTGAACCCTAGCAAAACTGTTCCCAAGACAATAAAAGATGCTCACTTTTTTTTCTGAATCTTTTTTTTTTTTTTTACAGACCAGAGGACAGGGGCCTCAGTGGGACATTTGGGCTGCCTGCAGCCATGGGACAGACTTCTCATTTAATGCTGTTTGCAAACTCATGGAGCTCAGTTGTAAGCTCATGAGACTTCTCCTGCTGATTCCTCCTGGAGCCTTACCCCACTCTGCTAGGTGGCAAGAGTCAAAGAAATTGAAAATCTACACCTGAGACTCTATTTATTTGATTAGCATTTTACTGGGTGCAGAGTACAGGTAAATCAGCATTGCCACTCCTGGAAAACAAAACTCATGGAACAGCAGGTGATAGGTAACACTCAGCACCAGCCCCCAGACAATTCACAGGCACGTGGAAGGCTGAATCAGGCACAGTGTAAGGCCATTGCAGATGTCTCTGGTATCACTCCACTGTCATGGAAGAGGTAGTTCCCGTGCTTCCTTTCTCCACAGATCTTATCCCACTCATCCCAGAACAGCCTCTTCAGCCTTTCCAACCTACCTGAAGAAAAGTTCTTCAGGAACTGTAAGCATCTCATGCAGGAAAGTGCTGGAGAAATATTTCCTCAGTGAATCTATCACGCTCTTCCTAGAAAATTAAATGTTCTGTTCTACTCTCAACAATGGGAACTGTCATTTGAAATTAAATGGGCAAAATTAGTTCAGAGTTTATGACAGTTTATGTTATTTAATGCTCAGTGCACTGATCTTCCACCAGCAGATCTGCAGTAAATAGGTCACGATAACTTAGTCTCCCGCCTCTGTACTGTGACTTAGCCTGGAGCTGAAGGGAGAACAGGGGACAAGGCAGAGAGTACTGATGACAGAGGAGTCAAGCTGTGGTGTGCTGTGCTCCAGTCCTCAGTATTACATCTGAAAACTCCTTATAAGTTAGAAGTAGTCCAAATACTTCTCAAAAGTTAGGTGAGAAGCTATTTGGACAGAAATTATTTTTCAAATTCAATTTTCCAGACAGGAAGCAAGTTCTCTTGCTCCTTCTCTCACCTTTTGCATTTAGGTTTCTTTGATTCTTGCCTACTTTCTGGAAAGCAATGTATTTATTACAACACTGGTTACATAATCTTTTGTCTCTCAGTGCCCAATAAGAATGCAATGTTAATTTATGTTTATTTGCCCAAAATGTTTTCCTTCATGTGACAAACCTTATTATCTTGCTGCAGAGACCTAAACCCAAATCAATTTCAATGGAGTCCCACTGGGGACAGAGGAATGGAGGGTTAGGATCAATAATTGTGTTTCCAAATATATCTCATAGTAGCCTAACAGGCTGTAAAAAATTCCAATGTCTGTAAGGAAAAGCTGGACAAAAATAAAATCCTATTGACAAAAGCCAACACATGGCTAATACAGATGAATGGTGGGAATCTGCCAATAATGGCAATGCCATTTTCTTCCCAGCTATTCTTGGGGGCAATGTTCAAATTGTTTCTCTAATTGACCCCCTTCAGAAAAGAAAAATGTTTTCCTGCCAACTATTTATTGACTGTATTTACACTGGGATATAAAGAAATTGTATTGGCATAGGTTAGCCTATAGGGTTTAATTAACAGAGCTGAGAAGTCTGATGCCCAGAAGGCATAACTCCTTTCATATGGCATGAGCTGGTAAAGCCAAAGCTGAGAGGAGAGCCCAAGTGCTGCTGATGAATTCTGCATTTGTCAGAGAACGGCTGCTGGAGACCTCCTGGAGTTAATGTGTAGGGGTAGCAGGTGCTCCTTGCCAGAACATAGTCCATGGCCCACAGCCTGGTGGAGTAAAACATCATGTTAAGATCAAAGTGAAAATAACCAGGCAAGGAATGTCTATGAATCTGTCTTTCATCTTCTACAGAGGATGAGGGAGGGACTTCTTTGTACATCACATATGCACACACACACAAGAATCATCCATCCTCATCCCTCCTCCTGCTTTATTATCCAACCCCTGACCGTAGTCGAAGTAGCCCATCCGAGCCAATGGCTTGATTGCCAGCCAAGAAAGTGTGAACAGATAGCCCTGTGTGGTGGAGAAGTATGTGGTGGGTTGTACTGCTCCTTTCTCAGCAAAGAAGAAATCCTGGTGGCCAGGTCTTATTTCAAGTGTTTTGCAGAAGTTCAATGAAGTCTGAGAAGCGGTTTTGGGTAGCAATAATAGTAGATGCTCCCTCCTTTCCAGAGATGCCTTCTTGTCCTTAGATATTCTTTTTTCTCTTTCTTTGTCATCACTTTAGGAGAGTACAAGACAGATGTAGCAGGGTAACCTTTCCCCAGAGACAAGTTACAATAACTGAAATAATACTGACACCAGGTGAAGTTGCTTAAGCCCTTTTGGAATCTACTGGTTCAGTCTCAAAAACATAATTCAGTGTCATGAGAGGTACCTGAGCCTATTCTGAATGAGCCAACTGAGGTCCCAAAAGCTGTTTAGCAACCTTGTTTGGGCCTGCAAACACTCAAAGAGAGCAGAGCAGACAGAGAAGGGACAGCAACGTGCAGGTGAAAAGGGAAAAAGGCTGGAGAAGCCTGGTCAACAACAAGCACCCCTCGGAAGCTGTCAGTAAAGTGTCTCTGTGCACAAGTTAAATTGGTTGTTGAGAGTTTCATTTGTGCATTGTATACTGGTGTGCTGCTGTGTGGGAAGCTTTGGGGGTATAAAACCCCTTTCTGAGGAGCAATTTGTCACTAAAAGGCAAACTGCTGGTTTGAACAGAGGCTAAGTGGCAGCCTGGGTTGTAAACCAGGATGTAAACCAGCCTCTGCAAGGTGGCAAGAAAAAGCTTTAAAAGGAACAGGGTGATGACGGCAGAGGTGGGTGCCCAGTGACAGACAGACTTTGTGGGTATGCAAGTTTTCCAAACACAATGATGGTGTTAGCAATGATGATGGACATACTGTCCAGGCATGCCTCAATTTTTGGTCTAAAGAACAAAACAGGCTCTGAAATACCTGGGGATTGTACAACAATATTTAACAAGAGGCAAATGCCTCTGAAATTACAAACTGACCATAGAAAAGAATTGCTAAAACAGCCTTAAAAGCAAGCTGTAAAAGCTGTGTTATGTTCCCATAGCCAGCTGGCCTGTGCTGCTCATACAAGATACATCACTGTGGATCATGTATGATATCATCACATATGATGCTATGTAAGAAACAGTTGGAAAATGGTCCTGGGGTTCTCCTAACTTGTTCTCATGGATTTTGAGGGAAGGCAGTTTGCCAGCCCAGTATATTCCAGTGCTTCACCATCCTGACCACTAGAATGGTTCTTTTTATCTCAGTTTGAATCTTCCATACTCAAATGCAAATTTATTGCTTGTTATCCTAGCAACCTTTCCCTTATTTTTTATACAAATAATATATACTATATATTTTTATGTCTATAGTACATACTACATATGTGCAATATAGTGTATAGTACATAATACAGACTACATCGATTTAGTATATATGTCCTATATACTATATGCTATTTGCATACTATTTATGTCCTATATACTATGTGCTCTGTTGTATATAATATATGCTACATAGCACACAATATATATTATCTACTTTGTATCTGTATCTATATATCTTATATTGCTACTTGTAAGTATCATGGCAATGAACAGGTATGAGGCACCTAAGAGCAGCTGAAAATCCAAATGGCTATTTGTGTTTTCAGGCATGTAGGAATCCTTTAATATATATTTTGAGATTTAGGCTTCAGAGCAAGTTAAGCATGTTTGAGCCTGGAATTATTGCAGGTTATGCAGGAGTGAAACTGCATAACACAGAAAGTGAAAGAAGTTTTGGTGTAGTTTATTTTTTCACTTGGGCTAGGCTATGTGTGTCTGCTGCTGCTGCTCAGCAGGACATTGTCCAGGAGTGGACAGCCACAAGTAGATATCAATAATTTGACAGTGACTAATGAAGGGACATTTCTCACTCAGGGGCTGGATTTTGGCAGGTTATTTGAAGTCTTGAAATATCTGGGACAGGCAGACAACAAAAAGCATTCTTAAGTTAAAGTGACACTATCCATCAAAGTTTTAAAAATTGAAGTACTTCAGTACAGTTGCAAGATTTTATTCTTTAAAACTTTTTTCTTTAAAATTGTTAGCCTGTTTTTTCTCCTAATTACCCTGGCAAATAGTCTGGGTTTTATGTTTCCTTATCTATTGAAAATCATCTGATGAGTTCTGAAACAGGGTTATCCTGCACATTTGCAGTGAAAGGCATTGCCCATCCAATTAACTGTGGGATTGGCAATATGAAAGGCAATAGATGAAGTAATATTTTTCTGTGTAAATTTGCCTGGATCAGGCAAAACTTCCTGGACTAAGAAATTAGTACATGATAAATGTAACAAAGATAGCTGCAATATTTCTAGATGAAAATGTGTTGTCAAGTTAGTGCTAAGAATAATAGTAATGAGACTCATTTGATATACAGTGACTGTGTCTTTTTAATTATCACCCTTCTCTTTCCCTCATTTATTATCCTAACAAAACTGTTGAAGAAACTTCATTTTAAGACTGGATCCAATACAATTAGGAATATCAATTTCAATCTTAACTGAACTCACCCAATTAGTCACTATAATTAACAGCAATTTTAAAATCAGTTCTCATTAGAATATGGTGGGACCTGACTCTCACAGGATCAATAACCATTTTCTGGTTTTTGGTAACCAGTGTCTGGAATAACAAAAGGTAGAGAAAGTAAATAGATGCCAGTGTGATTTGAGGACCGGAGGTTTGGAATTCACATGAAACATGTATTTGGATGTCAGAGTGGTCATACTGGTTACATATACTCAACCAGTGTTTTCAAAGCTTTGTACTCATATGTCATCTTACACAAGACCAGACTTTCAAAATAACTTAGCTTCTATTTAGGCCCAAAATACATGGTCAGATATTTTGGGGTGCATTTCGAGTGCTGAGGTTTTTTTGAAATCTTCTTTTCAGGCCTTTCCTGGAGCTTGGAGCTTTCAAAGATGTGGTTCTGATTATGGAGCTAGTTCTAGTCTGCTAAAAGCATTTGGAAAAATCCCAGGTAGCTCTCTGCAAGGCAATCCCCAAGTGTGATCCAGGGAGAGCTCACCCCCGGGACAGCTCCCAAAGCATGCTGTGGGTGGAGACATAGATCTTGCATTTTGCCTTGGTCCTCCAGTGCTGTTGCAGAAAGACCAAACACCTCCCAAGTGTCCTCATGACATATGTTAGGCCTGGCAATGTGAACCTGCAGTTTCATGCTATGACGACACCACACCAATAGGCTTAGAATCAGCTCTTACAACATTACAGACACCCCAAAATATGAATACACAGAAGAGTAACCTCATTGAAGGGCTACAGGGGCACCAAACAGCATCCAGGGGAGACACATCCGGTGTGGATGCAGATGGGCAACTTCCCTTTAGCCCAGGGGTCAAGGATCACAGTCATTTAATTGTGTAAACTTGACCTCACCACACAGTCTGGATGGCAATGAGATCTAGGTCTCAGGACTTCAGCTTTCTTCATAGCCTGAGGACATATTTGTTGTACCCTCTAGTTATTACCAAAACTTGTAGAAAACCTACAGGAGCAAGATCTACAACAATTAAATCATAAAGCATGATAAAACTGCTAAGTTAAGGCTGCATCTTCAGTTTTGGAGTTTTGTACAGTTTAACTACTTTTCAAGCTTACTCCTTGTTTCGATGGTGAAGCTCTCTAGTGCAAGGAGAATAGTTTCAGTTATGTCTGGAGAGTGACTGCTTACCAGGCTGTAAGTCCAGAAGTAGTGCTACATAATACAAATAATTACTGATTTAATGTAGCATTTATGAATAAAGGTTTCAGTAGGAAGCTAGGTAGCAATCACCTCTTATCTTGCTTTTGGTGGAGTTTAAAGGGTCAGGTTTTGTGCCAATGCTAACTTTGTGCTACTGAAGTAACTGGACCTGTACTAATTTACACCACCTGCTGCTTTGGTCCATTTGTAAAAGTACAGCAATTTGTTAGACACATCCATGGTCGATGGTACAGATCTTTTATGAGCTACCCCAGTTAGCACTATTTCTTCTTTGTAATTTCTTATTTTTAGATCAATACACTAAGTATTCTTTAATTTTAGGCTTTTACACCCCATTATATTACTTTTAAATTGTCAGCCAGATGATATAACAGGTAACATGTTGGACACATCTGTCACCCGTTGAGACTTAAAAGCTAATAATGGTCTAAAAATATAGATGATTGGAATTACCTGAGAATAATTTTTTCAGAGCACCTTTAGACATGTGGAGGTCTTTTTTTCTAGTGGTAAACGATCTTATCCTATGGCTGTCTTGCACTGCACAAGTACATCTGGAGGTCAGAAGGTTTTTCCAGCTTTGAAAGTGGCAGAGACTTGCAGAGGGATCCTTGTTCTCTAACTAAAAGTAGGACAAAGATTCCTTCTCAGCCGTGTTTGTTGCACATTGATTGGAGACACTTTATATCAGTCTTGCATGAAAAAAAATCGAGAACTCGCAGCAGGTAGAAAGGAGACTGAGACATGCACAGTGAGACTTTCAGCTTTTACATCTAGCAAACTGAGGAAGTTTTAGTTCCTAACAAAATAACAGATAATGAGGACAGGACAAGTATCTACTAAGGAAGCCAAGTTTAACTGTGCTACAAAAACTTTGTGCCAGTGTAAATTGTATCAGTTAAACAACTTCTGACTTACAGTGACATGTGAGATCTAGATGTTCTTGGAAATACATTATTTCTATTTGATGTCTGGTTTCCAAACATATATTTGTTGAATTAATCAGCAGTTTGATTTTCTTTCCCCCCATATTCTCTTCTCCATTTCTTTAAACTCGTGGAAAGGTGTGGAAAGAGAAGATTTTTGATTTGTTGGCCAAAAGATTCAATGGGGAGTTTTCATATTTTTTTCTGTTGTTTTCTTTTTAAAAAAACAATATTTTTCTTTTCTATAACTTTCTCTTCTCTGTACTTGGAAGAGTTTCATTTCCCTCTTGCCAAGCTCTTTCAAGTTTTTTCCATTGAAAAAGAGCAAAAAATAAAACTGTAAACTGTTAAGGTTGTTCATTCTATTACATGTAGTGCCAGAAAAGGAGTAGAAGAGAAAGAAAATACTATCCAAACTGTGAAAAATTCTAACATATTTTTGGTTTAGAAGTTGAAAGAACAAAAGTTTGTTTATTTAATTTTACAGATCAACAGAAGTGTGACTGAGGAGAGATAAAGCATCTTCAGTTGAAGGAATCCAGCTGAGAAATTAATTTCCATAAGAACTCAGGCTGATATACAGATTTTTTATAGTTGTTTTTTTCTCTAATCAGTTTAGCATCTATAATTCCTCCTGGTCTTAAAGAAAGATATGGTACTCTTCACAACTCTTTGTATGAGCAGAAGATAGTGTCTATTTTGTTTAACTGAAGCTTCGTTATTTAATCTACCTAGAAATTACTGAGTGTTGGGCATGAAAGCCCTATAGTAGCTGAATAAAAGAAATTTAGTCTCCAAAGCTTCCTAGATGTAATTTAGGTGTTTCTCATATCTCTATCACTATAAAGCAACCTCAAACACATTTCATGCCTATAAGCTGGAATTAGTAGATAATTAATACCTCCCATAGAGCAATAAGTAAGCAATAAAATAAGTGTTTAGGCTACTCAGGCTATTCCTAAAAAAAAAAAGAATTCTTACCAGACAAAAAAGTCTACAGCGAGAGATTTGTGTGTGTGTGTGTATGTGCATGAAGAATACTCTAGTCTGACAAGAAAATCACATACTTGGCAAAGAAAGACTTAATAATATAGGGCTTGCCTTGCCAAGTAGGTCTGAATGGCTGATTGCCAAGTGTAATGTTTTGAAAGATTTGGAATATGTGATTTTTAAGACAGTGAGGCCTAGATCCTGCTCATCTCTGAGAAAACAGCCTAACAAAGCCCTGGGATAAGAACCAGCAGTTGTCAATATTCAGAATAACCCTCTATTTGCCTGGTTCTATGGCAGTGGTCACTCCCTGAGATACCGTGAATACACAGTCTGGATTTTGCTATGCATTAGATGGTGGTGTTTCTATTACTGTCCTTACCACCCATTTGCTGGTCACACTGAGCAAACCGAGGAGGTAGAAAGTCTTGTGGCATTTAATTCTAGAGCTGTTCTAGGAGCAAAGCTCAGAGCCCACGTCTGACTGATGGCTTAAGATTGCATCTTTTCATACACTATTTAGTACTTCTAACTCCCTAAGAGCACTTACTTCAAACCCTTTCTGGTTAAGTGATTAAACCATATAAAACACCAGAGGTAGTTTAAGAATTTTTACGATATTTTATGCAGAAGTTAGGTAGTGTGTGGAGCAGTAAGGATCAGGGTATATTGTGGTTTGTGGGGGTGGTTGCAGTGAGTTGTAAGAGCAGCTCTGCTTAATCACCAACACATACCTGGAGAGAATTATTTCTGCATGTGGCACAAGGAGATGAGAGAAGATGCTGAGAAGTTGTGCCAAAGTGCTACAATTCCTCACTCCTGTTCAGCTTTACAGTTCTCTGTGGACAAAGCTGTGTCATTCCCTGGAGAACACCTGGGACATCTCCTGCCAAACCAGAGGCAGAGAGAAAGAGAAATGCAGGTGGCCAAGTCCCCACTGCACATCCCAAAATAAGTTGCCCCTTAGTACCTGAAACTAATTTCCCAATTAAAATGTCCCAATTGTGGCACTTGGCATTATTTGCTTCAGAAAACAAGGTGGAAATATCCATCTCCAAAAGATGAGTTAATATTAGAAAGGGGTGTCTGTGAGTTGAGTTCCTTCTCTCTCCAGTGGAGGAACCCACATCCATCTCATGTGGATTCATTAAAAACTCCTATCGAGAGTCTTTGATGTCACCTTGTCACAGGTCTCATCAACAGGTTTTGCTCCCCCAGTGTTGTTCAGCTTTAGCATGAGGTGAAGCAGGCAGCAAGGAAAGAGAGGTGATAATGACACTGCAGAAATCACAGTGAGCTCTGATCTAAAACCGTGTTGAACTCCACACACCTCAGGCCAAGAGGGATAAATTCATCTGAAACAGGTGCTTTGAAGAATGGTCATTTCAGTCAGAGGAAGAGAAAAACTGTTTTGGGAAGAAAGCTCAGAGCTGGGCTTGCTTAGGCTAACAAAACAAGAGCTGAGACATAGCTAGCTTAGAAGATAAACATCAAGCAGAAGAAATAAGGCAAAGAAAGAACATGTAGCTATGACTGATTATGAATAAGTTTTAATCTTAAGATTGGAAGAATGTTTTCGAGTTCTGACTGATGTTGGAAAAAGCTTCAAAGAGGATTAATAAGGGAAGGAAAACTAGTTTTATGTTTTGCCAGTAACAAAAAAGGATGATATATGATGGCTTTCTGTACCCTGAGAACCTGGACCCACCGATCCAGAAAAGCCTTTAACAGTTCCTGAAGTTCACGATTCCTTTATTTCTCTGCTGAATTAAAAAAAGCTCTCTAAATCTCTTGTTATATTTTCACAAATACCAAAACCATAAAGAACCATAAAGGGTTTAAAAGACCTGACCATTTAATGTGGAAAAAAGCTGACTGAGGGGGAGTTTAGTAGCATTTAACCTAAATGCCTTTGCCAGTCACTTTGCAATTCATGCCACAATTTCAAATCTTTGTGAGTAAGAATAATTGAAATCTGTCCATGCCACTGGCTGTTAACCTATAAATAATATCAAAGATCATATACATGCCTAAATGAAGATACGGAAGCATTTAATAAATTAAATATTATAATAGTATATAAGATTGTCTAGACCGTGCTTTTGCCAAGAAAGGTTGGACCAGAGGATCCTTGAGGTCCCTTCCAACCTGGTATTCTGTGATTCTATGATAAGGAGAAATAATTATGTCTTTTAATCAGACTACACTAAGTTACAAAAGACAGTTTTATTATATAATTTTTTTTATTTGAATAACAATCAAATTATACCTATGAAAAACTCAAAATGCCTTAATGGATAATTAAACTTACAACAATAGATGGGTATTCACCAAGAAGCAATAAATATTCAGCTGAGAGGAACACTTTAAGACAGCCAGCAGCATTAAAGAACTTTTCATACATAACAAACTAATCTGGGCAATAGAACAAAGGAGAAAAAAAATGCCTTTTTCAGTTGTTACCCTTTGGAACATGCCACCAACTTTCTTTTAGATCTGCTCTTGTCTCTCTGTCAATAGAGTTGTGGTTTTGTGAGAAAACTGGGTTGCTGTACAACCAGCACAGCCACCTGATGAACACTGTATTTCACCATCTAGTACTAACACTGAATGCTGCCTCGTGAGAAGTTTCACAGAAATTGTCACCAAGAAAGTTCAGACTTTAAAAACTGGATCAAACTTGCCTGCAAAGGAGGGCTGTAAATGTTACTGCATGTGTAATGGATGTGCTAATAAATGGTTATTTCAGCCAATATAGATTTTTCTGTGTGTGTGTGACTCAGTACGTGAGCAATTCGTCCATGACCATGGGTTATAAACACTTTTTATGTGCTTGTGCTTGATTTACAACTGTAATATATTTGTAACAATTAATAATGTATTAACCCTTTAGTAATCCCTCCATGAAGAGAATCTAAAAACCTTAGCAAGTTTAAAACTCTGACATTTGTGGTTGTGATAGTTGTGTCAGAGACTTGTAACATATTTCCTGCATCCCCCAAAGACTAAATTAAATCATGATTCATGGAATTTTAAAAGTGTGTCATGCACTGCAGTCATAGAATAACTTTAGTCCGAAAACCAATGCATGTCAATGTAGATGGTGGACGGATTTTCTCGCACAGACATCACTATTCTTAACCCTGTCTCAAAGTAGTGAATAAGCAATTAAATATTAATGTTGATTAGTGCAGAAGTTGCTAAACAACAAATAAATGCTTCAATAAATTAAAACAACAACAACAAAAAGAGTAGGGAAACATCTTTGGAAGCAGTAATTTTAAAAAGCTTCAGAGAAGGAAAGCAAGCACCTCTCTCTGTGCCTCAGTCCAGTGCCACTGGCAGCTCCCTTGACCACTATCCCACCCCACATCACATAAGCTCTCAGAGTCTCTGTGAAGTTAGTACTGTGAAGAACTTGAAGCAGGAAGAAAGCCAAACAATAGGAGAAGCTGTAGTGAGATGTCCACTCTATATGGTCTTACTTCATTTCTCACAAAAAACAGATGAATAACCTGCAAGTAAGTAACTCTCAGTCTTAAATATCATTGCTATTCCTGCTGACTCCTTCTGTGGCTCCTGGAGTACATGAAAAGCCAGATTTCTAGTCCAAAGACTTGAAATAAATAGAGGTAAGACTGAACAAGGGATTATATGCCCATCTGTTTGCCTCTTTAATTCTTGCAAGAAATTCCTTTTTAATATGTCTTTGTTTTCCTAAGGCTTATGTGCTTTTGAAGGGACACAAGACAGTGGAGCAGCATATTGTCTCTAGCTTCACAAAGAGCAAACATTTTCAAAAATTGACTTGGCAGGGAAAGAGGTAGATGGGCTTTCTGGGAAATTCTTGTTTTCTCCATCAGAAATTTTCTGTCCTGCTTTTCAAGTACCAGGATGAACATGCCAGCTATGATTCCACTAGAACCCATGAAACAGAGACGTCCAATGCAGCTGACATTTTGGCTCTTTCCTTCAGTTTACAGAGTGCGTATTTTTACAATGAGGAATAAGTCAGCCTTTTTAAAAGCTATTATTTATCCTGGCAGGAAAATGGAGAGCAATTAATTAGCAATGGCAAATGTTTCCAAGAAGATAAGAATGATGTTTAAGTCTCATTTTTATACTGGTGTGTGATGTGATTTGAAATATCTATATACTATTCCTGTTAATGTAACCTTGGGACAAAGACAAGAATGAGAAGAGCAGCCTCCGCTGCAGACCTTGCAACATGCCAGAAGAGTTCAACCACCAACACAGTAAATGATGCAGCTGCCAGGTGACATGATTCTATGTGGGTCCTGAGCTGGAGACTGAGCTGAGTAAAGTTTAAGCTCCTCTAGTTTACACCTTTAGTTTACACCTTCCAACTCCTAACATTCTGTGATTCTGTGAAATAATGCTTTCCCTCAAAATCTGATCAGGCTGTTAGGAAACCCCTGCAGATATAGACCAAATTAAAACACTGATTTGCCTACAGAGCAGCTGATTATCTTGCAGACAATATTCTTTCTGTAACTATACATCCTTTCTGTGCTTCTCTGTTTATTCTCTGAATTTCTTCTCGTTTAGATTCTTCTGTGGACACTTATCTGAAAACAACAATAAAGCCAACAGAGAAATTATAAACTTCTGGCTGCTTTTTATTTACCACAGAACATAGAAATTCAAAATTATTTGAACCGAAAAGAGGCAAAACAAACCTGAAATAATTCCCCAAGCTATTTCTTTTAGAACTTGGACTTGAGTTAGAGTAAATCTGGTCTCCTACATCATCTCTGTGGTGGAGATTTCACCTCTTGCAAAAGGCACTGAATTTGTGCCTCTCAGACTGGGAAACAGGCAGGAGGACTCCAGTGCTTGTCAGAGCCACTCTAATCACCATTGCATTCCCAATCCAAAATATACTGAATTTCCTTCTTAAAAGTCAGCTTTTTGCTGGGTCTCCTTCTGTTCCCCTGTCAATAATAAACAGAAAATTGCTCACAGAACTGCTTGTGCCCTGTTGCTGTGGGCTCTGCTGCCATCAAGTGGAAACCAGCACAAACATTAAGGACCCCATCTCATAAACACGGGGATGCTGATGTTATTAATGCCTCAGTTGTCACCCAGAGGCCCTGGGGATGAACAAACTACGATGGAGCACAGCCAACAGCCACCCTTAGTTTCTGATGGCAAAGCTGGCTCTTCCAAAATGCACTGATGACTGTGCCTTAGGACAATGGGCAAGTAGTCATGCAAGTCCCTTCTTTCTGAGAAATGAGCATCACTCATCCTCATCAAAGATTTTCTTATACATGTACATATATCTAAAACCATCTAGAGCCTGAGATGTCCCTCCAGAGTGTCAGGCAACAGCAAAGCAAGGGCTTGGGCATGGGGATCAAGGTGACAGCGATGGACTGAGCAGTGCCCTTCCCAACATGGTGATGTCCCACAGCACCCAGCCAGAAGAGCAGAGCAGGGACAGGGCCGGGGACCAGGGTCAGCTACAGCTCAGTGATCACCAGACCAGCCTGTGGCAATGAGCAGGTCTCAGTCTGGCAGGAATCAAGTTCACATTTCCCATCAACCTGAGAAAACAGCCACAAGCACAGGCTGGTCCCAGTGATGCCTTCTCATCGCCACTGTTGATGCTGAACAGCTTTGCAGCAAAATGTGCACAAGCTCTCAGAGCAGCAATATGATGTGTTCCCCTTCGCTTCCTCTCCCTCTGGGTACACACGTTTCTCACACATCATCTTTTTGGTGCAGAGAGCGACTTCTCTGCACCATTCACAGCACTTGGAGACTTACCTGGCTGGCTTCTGTGTGCTACAACATTTAAAGTTACATTCACCCCACAGATGTGAATTAGAAAATGTGCTAAAAAACAGAATAGTAAAATAATTTCTGCCTTTTAGACTTTTGATGCTATATGTATTGTATATAGCCACTACTGAGGATGGGACATGTTTTCAAAGACTGAAAATGGTGTGAAAATCTTTTCTAGACATCATCCAGTGAGTCCAAGGGGAGCAGTAAACAGCAGACACTTAACTGCTTCTCATGCAGGAGCAACCCCATTTCCCTTCAACATCAGGCACAAGGGTGGCCAACACAAGCATAAACCACACCACCACCAACAGTGACCATCCAAGCATCCTAAAATGTAAAATCACTGTTCAGCTGTTAACTTGCACAATGATAATTCTAGGGCACAGCCCATCCCTCTGACAGCAGATTTTTACTGGAAGGTAAAGGCAGATTCTAGTGGTTTTTTCCCAAGCCAGTTTATGGAAACCACATCTGAAGACCAAACTATAATTCCAAAAGCTTAGAATTAATGTTGTCCACTGAGAGGTGGTTTGTTTTCAGTTTAGTGTAGACAATTTGTACTGCACAGCCCAACACTTTTAGGAATGAGACTACATATCAGCTTTTGTGGTTCATGTTTACTCAGGATTAAATCATCCAGGATTCAGTCCATGCCAGTGTTGATAAGATGTGTGGCAGTAGTGGTGTGATACTTTGACACATTTAATTCTGGATTTGTAGGAATGTTCAGCGCTGAGAGTATTGAACCTTTCTGTAAAATGTGTATAAGGCACAAAGCAGTCACAAAGTTCTGCTTTTTATCCCAGGCTACTATATCAGGTAAATCTTTCGTAAACTGATCAGGTCCCATCCTTTTCTATTCCCTTTAGTCTCCATAAATTTGTTTCTCAGATAGTTAAAAATTTTATAATTTNTAGTGTAGACAATTTGTACTGCACAGCCCAACACTTTTAGGAATGAGACTACATATCAGCTTTTGTGGTTCATGTTTACTCAGGATTAAATCATCCAGGATTCAGTCCATGCCAGTGTTGATAAGATGTGTGGCAGTAGTGGTGTGATACTTTGACACATTTAATTCTGGATTTGTAGGAATGTTCAGCGCTGAGAGTATTGAACCTTTCTGTAAAATGTGTATAAGGCACAAAGCAGTCACAAAGTTCTGCTTTTTATCCCAGGCTACTATATCAGGTAAATCTTTCGTAAACTGATCAGGTCCCATCCTTTTCTATTCCCTTTAGTCTCCATAAATTTGTTTCTCAGATAGTTAAAAATTTTATAATTTCCTAACTAAATTCTTTCACTTGAGGTGGTTTGGGATATTTTGTCAGTTTTGTCTTTCAGTTTAAATCTTCTTCACTCAGTGAATATCTCTCCTTTCCCTGGCATGTCTGTCCTGATGTATTTATGTACAGCAGCTATATCTCTTTCTAATCTTTGTCTTGGAAAGTTAAACAAGCCAAAGTGTTGCCTGATCTTTCTTCAGTAGTATTAAATCCACATGTACTTGCCTTCTGTTGCACAAATGTGTACAACCAAGTAAAAGAAACGCAGTTGAAAATAAGGACCAAAAATACTGGGGAGAAAGGGGAAGCCACTCAAAGCCCTGTAAATAGGGAAGGGAACATGACGATGTCTCTGTTCCATGGCCATACTGAAAAATCACAGCAGTAATTTGGTCTGAATAAAAATATAACAACATTTCTATTCAAATGCTTCTACAAAGTAAACTGAGACTAATAGTTTTGGTTTCAGTAGAAATGTCTTATTCAATCCTAAATGAAGTGTTTCGTTTGGTTATCTTTTTGATTATTTGGTCTTTTTGCAGGCCTTGTGTTTCATTTTCTTGTTTAGAAAAGAGGTCTTTTTTAGATGTGATTCGGATGCTTTTTTTTAGATGCTTTATTTGGATACTATAGGTTTCAGACAGATAATGTCAAAACAAACATCTCAGCAATACAAAATACTACATTCTGAAAACGTCAAAATGAAATGTTTTGACATTTTCACAATTTATCCTCTTCTTTTGCAAGCCTTAAGTATTTATCAGATTCAATGTGACCTCACAGTTTGCTTAACTGAAATGTCCGTTTTGGCAAAGTTACTAATCTTCAAAAAAGCGAATGGTCCATATCTGTCTACCAGATCTGACTCATCTTGCTTTTCATCCTGGGTAAAAAGAGGTGGTTGGTAGTGGTATCAGCAAAATGATGAGTGAAATGGAGACGGTGAACAGGATTCAGTTGTTATCTGCTTCTCCCAATACAAAAATTGAGAAACATGAAATGTAGGTAACAGATGGCTGCTTTAAAAAAATAGTTTCACTGTAGAGTTTCTTTGTACGGAATATTATGGAAACTAAAAAGTTTACGTGGGTTAGAGGGATAAATTTATGGAAAAGAAATCTAGAGGATGCTGAAAAACATAGGCATCACCTCTGGTTCAGGAAATCCCCAAGCTGCAAACTGCTGAAGGCTAGAGAATATTCTGGGGAATGGTTGTCGTGTGCTTTCTCTGCTCCCTGCAGACGTACTTCTGGAAATTTTCTGCAGAAGGATACTGAGACCTTTGATCTGACCCACCCGTCTGTTCTGAAGCGTGTTCGTGCCAATAATGCAAAGAAACAGAGTTAATGAAAGAACCAAGTTTGGCTGCTCTGCCTGTTGAGCACAGCTGTGTTTCAATGGTACAAACCCTATTAAAAATGTCACATTTGATGTCTGCAGTGCTCTTCTGAGTTCCTACCGAAAAGTGAGCAGCTGCCCTCCTGGGAGCTTTAACAACCCAGATATTATCTGTTTTATTTCCCTATTGGTAAGTTTGTGATAGCTTGTCTTATCACACTGTTTACTGTACCATACTAGTCTACTTTGTTTCTTCTTGTCTGATGTAGGGATTCAGATCTGTTGAAAACAGCAGTGTCAATAAATAAGCAGAAGGCAACCTGCTAAGATCTTCAACAAAAAGAAAGAAGTGGAGGGGGGAAAAACAAATGTAACTTCATTTAGACATTAACTCAATAGCTTTAAGCCCATCAAACACCAATACTTTATGTTTCCCTTCACTCTGCATAAACATTTCACACAGCATGAGGGTGAAGCTGGTCCTCAAACCCAGCTCTCCCCACTCCATGCTGAGTACATTGCATCCTTTACAGAATGGGCTGGCAGCATTATTCTGCTTTCTCTTCTAAAATGAGAAGAGAGAAAATTAAACTGATTAAACTTTTTTTTGAAGCCTCAATCCTTTAGTTGAGTTCTTAAGTATCGTGGTGACAGCTGTTGGTCTCACTTGAATACATAGCTGTGAAAAAGTACTTGAAAATCTGTTCTGTGATACATAAGCACTATGTGGAAATCACTGTCAGTGGAGTTGAAGAGCCAGTGCATGGAGAACTGCAAGAAAAGTCAGGATAAGGAGGGGAAATCCCTGTTTTTGTAACACTTGTAACAGCTTTTTCATTAATTATTACTCAAAAGAGTAATTATTTTTGCCACTTTCAGATGCTCATTAAGTGTCTTTCGAAAGAAAAAGATGATAATGTTATAATAAGTATAACAGTGAAAGAGGTTCTCCAGCCTTGGTTCATGGATCACTTGCTAGAGGTTTGTAGAGGCAAAAAAAACACAGTTGGCACCTTCTTCTGATTCCCAGCTGTATTAAAAACTGCAAATATTCAATATTGTCAAAGTTATTTTCTCTGTCAACAGCTGCTGATGTTATTACAGGAATGGTGCAACACTAATTGGGAGTCTATTGTCCATGGTGGCAAAGGCGGTGACAGAGTTCACAGAAGATTAAATGAATCACACACCAAAAAGCAGGGTAAAGTTGCAAAAGAAGCACTATACAATGTCTCATTGCTTAAGGACTATGTTAATTAAATATTAATCAGGGCCTAAAGTGTTATATTGAGAGCTACTAAGCTCACTTTTATTTGTGGCCCAAATTACAGCTACAAAACACCTGGAAATGTGACCAGTGAGACACAAAACACTGTTGAAGTATTTCATAGAATCAATCATAGAATGATTTGGGTTGGAAGGGACCTTAAAGCTCATCCCAACCCCCCTGCCATGGGCAGGGACACCTTCCGCTAGACCAGGTTGCTCCAAGCCACATCCAACCTGGCCTTGAACACTGCCAGGGAGGGGGCAGCCACAGCTTCTCTGGACAACCTGTGCCAGTGACTCTGTCACCTCCTCCGGATCATTGGTAAAGATGTTAAACGGGACAGGTCCCAGGACAGACCCATGCAGTATCCCTCTTGTCAATGACCTCCAAGGTAGAGGCCCACTAAACGTGACCCTTCGAGCCCAATCATGCAACTAGCTTTTACCTGCTTAGTTTCACCCCCATCCAGATCATAGTGACCTCACTGAATCATGCTTGTTTTATTCTTTTTCCTGTGAAGAATCCCATGTAATGAATAGGTGTATATGGGAATTTGTGTTCTCCTAGGAGACAAATTAAGGTGCATCCTAAAAAATGTCCTTACAACAACAGTAAGTAGTCTTGTTAATGTGGTAAGTGTGAGAATGCTGCAAGACAGAAAAAAATCCATGTTGACATGGCACAGAAACACAAGGGGACAACAGTCATTAGCAGAAACATTGAAAGAAAATAAGATGATTTAGGAAAAATACAGTGAATGCAAATTCTTTGCTGCTCATCATTATTTCAGAGAAACTGGACTCTTTCCAAATCCAGGTGCTTTGTGCATTGCTATGCAGCAATGAAAAAGCCATTTGGGGTCAGCAGTAACTGTAAAATAAATGGACAGCAAAGGAGTCCCTCATTACTCAGCTTGACTGGAGACAGAAGAATATTTGATGATCACTTTTATATTCTGTCCCTGAAGGTGATCACAATTAAACCAAGCCAAAATGATGATGGCTAATGGGATGCCACTGTGATTCAAACATTATGTAGAATCCCATGGTATGTGAAGTCAGAGCCAGTAACACAATTCTGTCTACTTAAAACAATAACAGAAATGTAACAGACATTGTGTTAGTGCAATGGGAGAAATCTGTATTTAAAAAATTATCCTAACAAGAGAAGATGGAACATTTTTGAGAGCTGAAAAAAAGCCCAGCTGGTGAAAGGATCAAAAGGTTAAACATATTTCACTATTCCTTTTGGTTTCCTGTAGGAATTATAAACGGAAGGATCTCTGAGAAACTTGGTGCAAGAAAAATGGCTTTGGCAGCACCTGAAGCTATACATGGGCAAAGGTATTTCAATGGCATTCATTTGAGCCTGAAAGAAGAAATTGCTCACTTCTCTGGGCGAAACATATTAACCTCTAACAGGCAGTGAGTCAATAAAAATGACTTCAGACTTCTTGCTGGCCTTAAACTCTGTGAATACCAGATGACACTTGTGCAAAGCCAACTGCTTGTCATTCATACCATGATCTTCTTTATGTTTCCTGGAGCATTAAAAGGACAATGTTCTTCTTCTCTATCTCCTCACTTGCACATCTTAAAAGAGTTTGCAATCATGTGCCAGAGACTTTGTGAGTTGTTGCAATCCTCTGGGTGACCTACTTGGAAGCTGTCAACTTGGGATATGTGTACAGAATTGCAGCTATGCAGCTACCAGCACATGATAAAAGTGGAAACATGACTAGGTCCTGGTTCTTTTATTTTTATCAAATCCTTCTTTCCAAACTATGGATTCCACATAAATCCTGTAGCTCTTATAGCTCTGTCAGGACATAAGCAGCAACACTGACTGCAGAACAGAAGCCTTGGTTTTAATCCCATCACAAGACACAGAAGAAGGCAAAGGCATCTTCAAATTAAATGATTCCTTAATCACAAAGTTTTGAGCACATAATAACAGGAAAGGATCTTTTACGAGGTAGGGAACAAAACGTAAGTGCCTCTTAGGGGGGATGTAGAGAAGGAATGGTTTTCCAAAAGACGAGATGGATGGGAAGGGTGACTGACAGAGAGGGGAGGTTGTTGGGAAGTCCTCTCTCAGTGCTCAAGGGAAAGCACCCCAAGTGTCTCACTGGCTGCAGAAATCAGCTGCTTCCCTGTAGGCTCAGAGGGGTTTGTCGCCTGGCTGCAGCCGTGATCAGAGGAGTCTCAACTTGTGTGAAGCCAAGGGCTTTCCCTTCGCACCTTTGCTGCTTTCCCTCACAACACTGCAATCTGCTAGTCACTTTTCTGTGCAGCTGTGCACCTTCATAACCCAAGGGTGCTGGGACAGAGTTTTGTACCCCTCTATCCAAAATTCTGTCATCCTCCCAGCTTTGCACTCCCAGTTCTGGTCCACAGCCATGGCTGTTGCTTTGGCTTTCTCATGAGAAGCAATTGCCACCACCATTTGGGCATTATCTCCCTCTTCACCCTTTGTTTTGTGCCTTTTGGTGTATAAAATTGTTAGGGAACATGTAGTGTCTAGTAGCTGCCAATAGAAGATAGAGGTGTTTTAGGAGCCAACAACCATTGCCCAGTAATACATTTGCAAAAAACTGAGGAGCCAGTTAGGATGGGCAATGTGTGTGTGATCAGAAAGTGCTCTGACTAGTGTAATAACACTAGTGTAATAAGGAAGGGTGACTATTAAAGAGACAGAGTGTATCAGGGCAAAACCATATAGTTACTCTAGGAAGAATATTTGGGAGCATCACCAGCTTCACTGGAGAGGACAACTGGGGAGTGCCCACCACCACCACCACCACCACCACCACTGCTTCACCCCCTGGCTAGCTACTGCAGAAAATTTCCTTTTCTCTTTCCCTTTCTCTTTGCCCTCTCCATTTTTCCTTTTCCATTTCCCTTTCCCTTTTCTCTTTTCCTCTTTCTTAAATCTGTATTTTTTTAGCCTTTCTGTAAAAATGTCGATTCCCACCAGAGCTGACGTCCCTTAGTTCTTTATATCATCACTCATATCCAGACACTCTCTGTAAAACATCTATGAGAATGCTGTTGGATAAAACAGCTGGGTAATCAGTCACTTCAGTGATTTATTGCTGGTGCCTAGGGTTTCCACTTTTGGGTTTGTAATGATTTCCTCTGAATTAATGCCTAACGAGCCTAAAAGGTCTTGCTTTGTCCTGTCTGTTCTCTTTGCATTTAAAAACTCTTGTCCACTAAATGCTGTATCTTCCTCTCTGAGCCAAACATTTCTTCTTTCAAAAAACTGTCCTCTGTACCTCTCTCACATTCATCTAACAGCCTGGAAGTATGCCTACTGGATAGTTACTGTGTCAGGAGCACTACTGGTCATCTCTGCAAACTGTTTGATTACCCATAACCCTTTAAGCATAAAGTTTCTGAATAATTCCTTATAGCATCTTCAGATAATGAAATACAGGGTGGAAGTCTTTATCATGTATACTTGTAAAACTGCAATCTCGGCATTTTTTTAATCACCTGAAGATCCTGCTATACTTCTACCAAGGCTATTGTGGGAGGCAGCATGCACCAGTAGACAAGGCAGTATACTCAGACTCAAGACTTCTGAGGTCTATTTCTTTCTGCGTGGCTCCATTTTCTGTGTTTTTTGGCAAGTTATTTCACCTCTGTGTCTTATTTTCTTTAGGTTTGGTAAGAGGTTCTCACTGTTGTCTGCAAAGTACTTTGACTCTGGAGATGAGAAGGGATTTAGATAAGTATGGATGTCTTTTGTTAGATCCAGCTTGTTGACAACTAAATCTTTATGAACAAATAGGTCCTCAAATTAGACCATTGTGAGGTCAGCTTGTTTCATTTCACTGAATCTAGGAACTTGGTGACGGCAGAGGAGGGAAGCTGCTGGAACAGGCATGGAGGGGTGCTTGGTCAGGTTCTGCTACTGTTCTTTCATACAACCTGTGCAAATGAAACACTCTTGACTCCAAGCTAATTATTAGGAGTGTGATTTATTTCACCCATTTTACCCATATAGAAAGTAGGAATCATATTCAGACATCTAATTTCCTGCTATAGCTGAGAGGTAGAGAGACAGATTCATCGAAGAGCAGTCTATCCAACTGTTAGGACACTACTCTGACCAATGGCATCTTTATCTGGTACTTTACCTACTGAGCATATTGTGAATGCAATGTCCTAGGCGTGTACATTTTTGCAGTCGCATTTCATTGATTACTCATTATCTCTTTGTGAAAAGGTGGTCTGCTGAAATCCTTATTCTCAGTTGCTTTCAAGAGACGTCCTCTTGTGTGACTGTAGAAATTCTTTCCATTATTCTTTAAATTAATGATTTGAGATTTTATGCTGCTGAATTTTTTTCCTACTTCCAGTACTTTGAATCTAAAAGTGATCCATTTATTTGTTGTGTGAACCTCTATTGATCCCTTCTCACAACAGACACGGTGTCATAAGCAGGTTTTGTCAGCATGTTCATAGATCATAGATCATAGAATTTCTACATTTAACCCTAAAATTATGTGAAAATATTTAAGAAATCAGTCACTAAGCTATTCCTTGAGAAACTCCACTCCTGACTTTCCTCTACACAGTACATTTTCCTTAAAAAACACCTACTGCTTAAAAAACACCTACTGCTGTCTCTCCTCTAATTCCTTATTCACCTGAAATTTCTTCCACTCATTTTCATCTTCTCCAATTTCCCATATGGCATGGTAGGCCAGACAGATGACATCGATGGTATATCTTTTGTCTAGAAAATGAGTTAGCAAAGAAGGATGTCAGACTATTAGTATGCAATTCACATTCAGTAAACTCAAGCTGCAATTTATCTCATTCTCCATTTTTTCATTGTCTCCAGTTTCTTTTTCCATCAAAATATATGTCAGGGCCCTGATGGAACTAATAGGTCTCAATTGCCCTGATCAGCCTTGCCTGAGGCCTCCACCCACCCCTTCCAGATCCTCCGGGAAACACTAGCCCTGGCTGTTCCCTGACAACATGTTCTTAAACTTCTTGGACCTTTGAGATCAGAATAATGGACCTGTACTTTCACAAATACACTTTTAACCATCCTTAAGTAACATCACTGCATTTTCATGCTTTCCCTGACTTGAGATCTGTGTTGGAAGTACTGCTATTAGGACAATTGCTTCTTGTATTCTCAGTTCTCTTTACAGAGAAATCTGTAATGGAGATGACACACTCTCCCTGACTTGAACTCATAAATCTCTGATGTTTTGGTGTGCATTTCAGTTCTGGTAATTTTTATTTCCATATTCTTAATCACAGAGCTGTCCTGCCTTTGTCCATATGTTCAGCATCACTGTCTTTACTAAGAAGCACAATGACAATTACTGTTTCATCATAAAACTCCATTCTGTAGATCCTCATTCAGTTAGGCTGTTAGGTATATGCCTAACTTAGAGGCCAGTGAAAGAATTTGCTTGTTTAAACACTTCACTCTATGGGACACTTGCACCCAGTTGCCTAGCTTGCTGTCACAAGATTAGTGACATTCTGCACTTCAGTTCACATAATGTAGTCTTCAGGCATCTCAAGGAGCTGACACAGGTGTCAAGAAACACTTGCCAAAGCTAAATATTGGAGCTTGCATTTTAATACAGTACATTATTACAGGCGAATATTCTCTTCTAGCAGCCGTGCACCATATGGTTATCTAGTTTCAAGCAGATTGCTAACCCCAGACCGCCTTAATGCAAATAAATCATGGCATTCTCTTAGTATATTGGAAACTGCATCTGTTATCCTGCACCTGTCACTACTGAGGCAACAGAATGATTTATGGTTCTAAACTTCAGCTTGTTACGAAATGGCACATGGATAGACGCACGTGCCACCATCAGTTCTGGGGACAGATGGAAATGTAGCAGTGTCATAGACTTCAGACGTTATTACCTGATAATATCAAAGCTCCCTGATGGACAGTTATTTTGAGAAACACACCTAGGAACTGGTTACTCACCAAAATCTGCATGCTGCTTTGGTAACTGGAGCAATGCTTAACATCTGCTGGTTTAATTGTCATGACATGAGGTTCATTTAAAACATTCCTCCACAAAGGAAAAATTAAGATCAGTACATAGCTTTAGAGTACAAACAAGAAAATAAATTCTCTAATTAAGAGTATTTTGCAGCTGTCACAAATGAGTGGAATGTTCCTCTCTCAAAAGAGAGAAGCAGCAATATATTTTATTGAGGTAAAAATAATAATTTGGCAACTCAGCAGCCACCAAGAAACCCAAAAAACCTTCAGATTCCTCCACTTTTGAGGTCTGTTACTACAGAGGATTAAACATGACAGCTAAATTCACATTTTTTTCAGAAAATTGCTGGCTGACTAATGAAAGAGCATGCACATGAGTAGTTACCTCTATATTCAGGTTGTTAAGAGCTTCATCCTGATCCAAACAAGAATGCCTGTTTGACCTCCTATATCACAGGCCACCAAGCAGGAGCCCTCTAGATACCTAGAGTGTATCTGCAGCTATATATTGAGGAATTTTGGCACTATTAAAATTTCTAAGGTATTAACTTCTCGTCCCAGTTCTCAAAACTATTCTTCACAGATGTAGATTTGCTTTTTCAGCAAGCTGTGAACTAGACACCTTGCACTAACAGATGTTATTATACATCTCAGTAGACATCTCACAGCTCACTGGAGTTTTTATATTTGTTTGATGCTGTGCTGCAAGATTTTTGGGAGTTTTATATGTGCTAAATTGATACCAGGGTACTTAACAGGATTTTTAAAAAAGCCTATAGACATGTAATTCCACTGATTTCAAATGTGCTTTTGTATTCTCTATATTGAAAACAAGTATTTGTGAAGATACTGTTGTTGCCTCTGTGGCAAATACTCTGCAACAGAGGGTAACACTCCTTAAATTAGAGTCTTTATAGTCTCTATATATCTATTATGAGAATTATTGATGTTCTAAAGTCGTGCTTTAGAGCCTATAAGGTATTAGAAATGAAAAGTTATTGTCAAACTATTAGCAAATCAACACTCTTTTCTAAAAAAATGCAAGTGTGGATTTCCATACGTGAATGGAAGCTGGTCTTTGAGAACACACATAAATAACTTCAGGATATTGGGCCAAATTCTGCCTTGACACAAACACAGTAAAATCTCAGAGAATTCATGGAGTGTAAATCAAGACAGATTTTGGCCAGTGCTGAGCAACAGAAATGTACCAGCCTTGGAGAAGCTATAAGTCACAAATTTAATTTTTCTATTAAAAGTGAACTGGCTTAGACAAACTGCAATTCTCAAACAACAGCTTTGCACATATAAGAAACAAAAAATACTATGCCAACCTTATGCTTTCAAATGAAAATACATCGTCAAAGTTATTAGTTGTTTAGGGATTGATCCGAAGCCTGTGGAAGTCTGCCATTTATTTTAATAGACTTTGGAACAAGTCTTTCAGAATCATAAACAGATTAATGGTAAGTAGAAAATACTACAAAAAACAATCTCAATCATCCTTCATTGGATGGTATCACCCGCAGCTGGAAAACTACCTTATGGAAGTTATAAACATATTTCTGATGTGTGAAGCTGCATATGCAGGTGAATTGGCATACATAAATAAATCCTCCATGTTTTACCTTTTTTTTTTCTACATTTTATATGTAGGCAATTTCAACTTGAAACACAGCAGCCTGAAGGCAAGTGGAAAAGTTGGCAAAAAGTTTACCTTATAGTTTCAACATTCTGAATGAAATAGAAAAGACAAAGAAATCATTGCTGTCCAAAACTGTATGAGAGAAAGCTATTGTTAGTTGAGTTTAAAATGTTTCTGTATATTACCAGCAATTATCTACAAATAGACTTATCTAATAGATCAATGGATGTCAGATTTAGATTCTTTAGGAAAATGACTAATGTTACCAATTTTCTAAATTTAATCATAAATTTTGTATTATTAAGTGCTTTTCTTGTAGTTTCAGATTCTTTTAATACAGTAATGATGTAGCAATTCCAGGCTTCATCATAAGTCAAATTAAGTTTTCAGTCCCTAGAGCTAAAGAGAAAGCAGCATGCCAAGGGACAAAAAACAAACAGCTAAAAAAAGGACCAATTAAATCTGCAGGGCAGTTTTTTAGCCCAAATATAGTTATTAGAAATATTAGGATTTTGTAGTGCTGAACTGTTAAGGATACAAAAAGTCTATGCTTGCATCACTTGGGGTTTTATTATATACTCATTATATCGTTATATAATTATATTCTCATTTATTATATGCTAATCAATGTAATGTTGGGGCTGAAAGTAGAATTTGATTTGTGAGACAATTTTTCTTACATTATTGGCTGTCCCTTTATTCCCCTCCTGAGATACAGACCAGCCTCAAAAAAGACTGGAACCCCAAGCCGTACCCCCGAAGGAGTTAGGTCAGCAGAATCACTCAGAAAAAGAGCAGCAGCAATGGTACGAGATTCAGAAAACATGGCCTGTCATAAGAAGTTGAAAGAATCAGGATTGTTTAGCCTAAATAAAAGAAAAGACAGCATGGTTTTATGGTTTTATGCTTTTATATAAAATATTGCCAAAAAGTGGTAAGAACTAAGTCATTCAACATTCCTGTGATGGACAGGATGAGAATTCACAGGATTAAGCTGAAGGAAGGATCATTTAGGTTAGATATTAGTAAATGTAATTTGATATGGTATTACAATAGTCCTTGGACCTGTCCCTCATGATCTCTACCACTGACTGTGTGTTAGGGGAAAAGAGGATTTGTATAGAGGATATTCTTTATATTAGTAGTAGTGGGAAAAAAATATGGCATTCAATTATAAATCTGAATAACTACCTAGATTCTATGATTTGTGAAAAGTGAAAAGAAGGCACAAAAGTACAAATTAAGTGGTGACTTCTAGCTGCTTTTCCATACCCTTTAAGTGTACATATCATAGTGAATTCATAATGCAGGATTTCCCACATCCTAGAGGAATTATCCCATCATTCCCATTCAATTAAAAAAATACAATCAGTCTCTTTTTGAGCTACACTAATCCAGTCCCTTTTAAGACATTAAGTTCTAATTTATACACCCAATCATAAGTTTCTGTCCTGGTTTCCCTGGGACAGACTCAGAGGCCAGTCGTGGAGGGCAGGCCATTAGTAGCTCTAAGTCAGCCAGGAGCTTCAGTCAGTGCAGCTGACCCCAGCTGACTCCCAGGTGTGTCCCAGAGCACTTACTCATGCTCCCTGTACAGGGGGAGATCCGCTGAGGGTGGAGAGTTCTGCTTTCTGGGGCTCCCCCGTCTTGGCCTGCTATTCCCTCTGCTACTTCCAAGGACTGGAGAATATAAGCTTGTATAGTTTTTACTGATGGTTGTGTAAATTTTGTTATTTCATTAAATCTGTTGATATTTCAACCCACAAGGCTTCTCTTCTCTTCCTGATTCCCCTTCCTGGCTGGGGCAGGGCCATCGGGTGAGAGAGCAAGCTGCTTCAGTTTAGCCCCAAATACGGGCTAAACAAAAAACCATAACCAGTTGCATTGCAAGACTTTGATGTAAAGAACTCATTATGCCAGCCACTGAAATTATAAATAAACTTCTGCCAATTACAACCCCTCTTTTCAACCCAGTCTATGTAGTTACGTTTATTTACTCCTCTTACCTGGGGGTATCAAAGTGCTTGAGAAACTTAATATCCTCACAACAATCCAGTGAGGTGGTGAAGTGTTAGCGTGACCTATTTAAACCACAAGAAAATAGAATGACTAAGTCACTTGCTTGAGATCAGGCAGAAAATAAATGGCTATCATTAGATCACATTAAATAATTCTTCTATTCACTAGATAGTGCTTCCTCTCTAAGCATATCATGATTGTTTATTTATGACAGGGCTGTGCTGAAGTAATTCCACTATATTGCAAAAACTGATGGAAATAAAATGAGAATCTGGTCCATCAAGTGTGGCATTTCTACTTCTATTGTCATTTGCCCTTTTTCACAATTTTAACACACAAATTTCGTGTTTCATAATAGTGTCTGATCAGATCAAGTTCCCAGAGCATCTAATTCACTGAAGCTGGAAGTGGAATTCCTCACTAGGGAGAGTCAGACTTGATGGAAGGGGTAAAAGGTCAGCTGCAAGATACTGTGTTTTCTAAACTGCATGTGGAAATAGTATTATTTGTGCAGTACCATAATAGGATGGATCTCCATTTGACAAGGTAACGATACAGAAACCTCATTGTACTAATACCATCTTTCAGTAATGCAATTACTTAATTACATGAGGTACCTGATTCTTTAATTAAAATTAAGGAATAGAAAGGATTTTAAAGTGATTTAATTGCTGTCCACCTGCATATATTTCGAAAAATAACAATGATTATCTACAGCTTGAGTAGAAAACTCATTATGGCAAAGAGCCTTTTCAGAGACAGTGATTTGCAAGTTTGACTTCTTTGGCTGTCTCATTAGATTCCAGAACGAAGATAAAACACCACATTGAATGTTTTTATTAATGTGCTCAGTTACTACCTACGATGTTACACCATCAGTCTAGACATACAAAGCTTTCTGGCTGACAGTAAAAAATGGTTTTCTCAAAACATTCTTCAAGGTTGCTCTCAAATAGGTTTATAGAAATGAAAGCATATTAGCCACAGTTTCACTTTTGGTGGATCCTAATGAATCAGTCTTTGCTAAGTTTACATTTAGCTGACTTCAGTATCTTTTTGTCTTGAAGAGTTTTAAAACTATATTAGGCTCCTGAGTTGCTATTGCTAGACATCATTCGTACCTATTACAGCATAGAAATTAAAGATTAAAAAAAAAGCTTAACGGGTCTATTTGTCATTCAGTAAGTCTAATTCTTCTTTGTCATTCAGAAGTGATTCTTGATGTTTCTGAATGCTTTGACAACTCCAATTCCAAATTACCCTAACAATGAGTGAACACCAACTCTTCAGCCAAAATCTCACTGTAAGAGGTATCATTGTTAATATTTTTGCTGACAGTTTCAGATATACCTTCAGATTCAGCTGATTATGTCCTGTCCCCTATCTGGATTACACTGGAACATTATGCTCCACCCTATGTATTAAGCCCTTCAGGTAACTGTGGATGAGAACAGATCTTGGTTCCTTGGCAGCATCTGAAACCTTTTTGTCCATCTATCAGAATATATGCAATAGGTTTTGTCCACCTCTGTTTTACCTCTGTTGATATTAATTAATGTGTACTTGTAGAAAGTTACATTAGTAGATCAGTGGCTTTCACTGAGTGCTCACCTGGACATCTCTGAACTACTTCTCAGAGGCTCACTTAAGGTAGCTGAACAAGTAGATCTCCAATGCCTTAAATCTGCTTCAGTAAAAAGTTTTCAACTGAAAACCATTATAATTAAATAAATTATTAAATATTATCCGTATATTCCTTTGCAAAAGAAAATTTAACAAATCAATCAAGAGAAGTGAGTTAGCTCTGCGATATTTTTCAAAAAGAAAGTACATCTTTAAGCACATAATGGTGTTTGTTATTTCATTTCTGAATTCTTCACAACCGCTTTTTGTTATTGAGGTGCCCAGAACAGTTCATTGCTGTGACAGCCTCTAATATCTAATAGCCATTTAACATCTCTGTGTTCTCTGGTCTCCTGTACCTTTTCACAGTAGGAGCTATATATTCTCTCTGCCCCAAGGGCACTAACTAGTCTGTAGTTCTTTTTTTTCTCATATTTTGTGTGCTTTTTCTAGGAAGACAGTATGATTATCGTCTCCCTGGAAAATGTCAGGCAGCATTCATTCCACTCGAAGTCTGCTATACCAGTTCCCTTCTAAATGTATTAAACAAACCAGTCTTTCTATGACTACCAGTGCTATTATTATTACTCATTTGTTGTACTGCAGGAACACTGCAGTGCCTCAGCTTCATCCCATTAGGCACTCCAGCAACACATAGCAACATACTGAACCTGTCCTCAAGGAAAAAAAGAGGAAACAATGGATATGAAAAATAAATAAGAGAAATGGCGAGCTAATAATAAGAAATATTTTATGCCAAATTTATTACAGAGAAAAAAGAGACAAAGAATGTAATTCTGATGACAGATAGGTGAGCTACTCTGTACATGTAATTACAATCAAGATGTTCTCTTCTCCAAAATATGAACAGGCCAGTCTGGAAAAGGCAGTGTGCATCCTGGAGCATGAATCCTCTTTGTCTTCTGCAGGCAGAAGGGCTTGTAGCAAAGCAGACGCAGAGCCTTCAACACATTTGTAGACTCCTTCTACCCTATATTGTGATTTTAATTACCAGATGTCCATGCGCTCACTTCTTCATAGCCAGTTTGGTATTTGGATACTGAGATCTCCTTAAGGGCATGAACAGACCTTATTACAACAGTCCCTGTTGTAATAGACCTTCACTGGCTTTACTGTTTTCAGGAATTCACATTTCTTTTAACATCCAATATCATCTGCCCTCTGGTGCATTCACAATTCATCTCTGAACTGTGAGTGTAGTTATACTGTTTGAAGGGCAGTGATTTTCTGAGAAGAAACCTCAAATGGTACTGCATGGATGCACCTTTTATTGTCTCCTTGGTGCCTGTAATGCAAGGTGTTTAGTTTGGCATATTTGAAAGACCACACTGTTATTTGTCCTAAAACTTGCTGCAGATTGATTTGATAATCATGCCAAGTTCTTTCTTTTCCTGGTGTTTTCAGTCCTAATAATTCAACTCATCTGTCAATGGCAGTATAGGAATGGGATGCCTCTTGCTGTGCGGTGCCCATAGAAGTATGAGTGAGAGGACTTTATCAATGTACAGAAAGTGCTATGAAACACTCACCATGGTTCCTATATGTTATAATTCTGAATTTACACAACTAGAACCATTCTATTTGGTCCACTTCTCTGACTTTCACTGTACTTTAAGTAGTCCTTGACACAGATGCATTCGGCCTGCTGACGACACAATGCTCTAAGAGTCACATTGAAAAGCAGATCATCAGAAAGATTAGTTTCAAGCCTTTATTAATTGTAAACATATATTCTGCTTTTAGGAAATTAAACTCAAGGAATACTCAAAATTATGTGGTCTAGAAATCTACCTGTACATATTTCCCACAACATTTAAGTGACTTTTTCATGTGAAATTGTCACAAATGTAAATAAAAAGAGTTCCTCTGGAAAAACTCAGCTCATGGGTGCCATTTGCATCCACTTTCAAACTTTGCAGCTCCTTGATGAATTACTCTTTATATTGCATCAGACACATTCTGAACCCGTGTGACTCATTTGCTTGTGCTGGTGACCCTGGCATATCACAACACAAGGGCTACTAATCTCAGAGTCAATATACAGTTAATTTGGAAAAGAAAATCAGCTTACCATGCAACAAACTTAACATGAAGTGTGGATAAACTCTGGAAAGACCCCGAAAGAACAAACAGAAAAAAAGTACTTGCTTGAAGAGTGCAGGTGACTGGAAAGAAGCTGTGCAAAAATGAGCCACTAACACTGCAGTTTGTATTCATGGAATTTGATGTCACAAGAACATCATTCTTTTTTAAGTTTATCATAATAGAAGATAGTTCAACAAATGACAAAATAATGCAGCTAGCAAGGCAGCAAATACACTTCTGCATTTGGCTGCCTTTATATAGGTAATATAGCTTACGTACCTGTGTGGCAAGACAATTTCACTCTGCAGCTGTGGTAAAATCTACAGCAAATTCTTATTCTTTTCTTTGTAGCTTCAACAAAACTAAAAAAACTGAAAGAAAAAATGTAAGTAAAACATAGATGTACAAGTGTCTTTATTTTGTATTCCATACTTTATCTACTCATCAAATACAGATGATGATTTTTTCCTCTATACACTCTAAGCCCATATGTTCATAAACCTGGAAAATGGATGCAAGTTTTACAATGTTTTTATTTGTATAGAGCTTAGTATACATTTCATCATACACATATGTTCATTTTTTCCTTCCAGTCCTACTCCAGTGCTGAACACAAAATTACATGTACTGATACACAGTTTGGTCCACTATGAACCACAGTGGATAAAGCACCTGGATATTTTGATGCTTTTAGGACTCAGTGAAACTGAAGTGTAAATGCATAATAAAGTTATGGGCTTGAGCTTAGATGGGAAAGGGGAGAAACGAGGAGCTATCATAGGCAACAAAAGACAGCTGTCATATTCAAGTATAATGTCCTACAGAACGATTCCCACAGACCCTGGGTCCTTTGAAGGAATTCTCTTTACAAGTTCAGACTGTGACTGCTAATGCTACAAATGCCATGTTTCCATCCTTCATGTTGTAGTCAGTACATACTCTCTCCTATAGCAAATAAAGAATACCCTGTAATCTGTCTCTTGAACAGAAGCAAAAGCAAAATATTCAAGCCTTGAAATATCTTAGTTTCTTTGATCACAGCTGGGTGGCAATATAGACTAAAGACACTAATGACTTGCAATGAAGAAATCATCCCCACACATTCAAACACATTTACCTATTATTTTTCCACCTTCCCCAAGTAACATGAAGAAATCCAGACAGCCTTTTTTTGGAGAAAAAGTTTATACTAAAGGGGATCAAATAGGAGCTAAAACCAGCAGGTACCAGGTACCCATGATACTAATTAGCTGTGATTTTCTTTCAAGCCTTTTTCTAACCCACCTACTTATATTTCAGGCTCTGTAATCCAATGATAAGAAAGTTTTTGGAAATCATTTAGTCTTTAAGTCATATAAAATATATGAAGATAGGCAACAAGGATCAGGATGCAAGACTTATTTCATCTCATCAGAGAATGTCCTCTTCTCACCAGTCTGCAGAATCCAGCTCTCTCGTTTTTTTTTCCTCTGGTCTCATTAATCTTGCATTTTTCTACCCCCAGTAGCTTGATCAAGCTCCAGTAAAAGTGATAGAAAATACAGTCTACCAGAGATCCTCTAGACTTTGGAAGGGTAAGATCCGTTTTGCAGATTTATTTTTTTCTAAGATTTTCTAACCACAAGGCTGTGGCACAAGAAGTATCTCAGACCATTATTGTCAAAGTTCAGCAGTTGGCTCTCTGATTCCTGAAAGACATAGGAGTCAAACATAAAACAGACACAGCCAGGTTCCAGCTCAAATACAGCTCTGCATCTTGTGTTTCCTATTGCTTTCTCCAATTGGGCCCTTCAATGTGAAATGTAAAACCAGAAGACTGTCAGCGTAATGTAAAGGAGCAGTGTTAGAGAATTTTCATGTTAATATTTCTGGCAGTGAAGACAGGAAAATAATAGCAACATAAATAAACCATGGCAATTCTAAAAAAACTTCTAAAATCCTCTAATGATTGTATCAGCCAGTCTTTTTGTACATAGAACTTCTTCATGAGAAATAGGAGACAATAAACTATAACCAAAACTTCAAACTGTAGTAAAAATGTGGCAGCCATTGAATACAAAGATGTGACAATTGGTCATATCCCATGGGGTATGGCCCTGGAGAGAAGAAGGGTCCAAGAGAGTTGGTTGATATTCAAGGATCACCACCTCCAAGCTCAAGAAAGATCCATCCCAACATGTTGGAAATTATGCAAGGATGGCAGGAGGCCTGAACAGGTGAGGAAGGAGCTCCTGACTGAACTCAGGCATAAAAAGAAGCGTTCAAGAGGTGCAGGCAGGGGTGGGTTAGAAAAGCCAAGGCCAACCTGGAGCTGAATCTGGTGAGGGATGTGAAGGGCGGTAAGAAAGGTTTCTACAGGTACATTAGCAGTCAAAGGAAAACTAGGGAAAACACTGGCCCACTGCTGAATGGGGCAGGGGAACTGGTGACAAATGACATGAGAAAGAATGAGATTCACAATGCCTTCTTTGTCTCAATCTTTACTGGTAAGCGTGGCCTTCAGGAATCCTAGGCTTCTGAGAACAGAGGGCAAGTCTGAGACCAGAGGGAAGGCATACCTTCAGAGGAGGAAGATCAGGTGAGGCAGGACTTAAACTGGACATATGGAAGTCCATGGCACCTGGTGGTTTGCACCCACAAGAGCTGAGGGAGGTGGCTGATGTCACTGCAAGGGCACTCTTGAGTATTTCTGAAAGGTTATGGCAGCTGGGAGAGGTTCCTGAAGGCTGTAAAAGCATATTTCAGTCAGAGCAAATGTCAATCCTATTTTCAAGAAGGGCAAAGAGAAAGATCCAGGGAACTATGGGCCAGTCAGACCCACCTCAGTCCCTGGGAAGGTGACGGTGCAAATAATCCTGCATAACATTTCCAAACTCATGCAGGACGAAAAAGTGACTGGGACTGGTCAGTATGGATTTACAAAGAGGTAATCATGCTTAGCCAACCTGATAGCCATCTAACATGAGCTCAGTGGATGAGGTGAGAGGAGTGGATGTTACTTAGCTCAACTTTAATAAGGCTTTTGACACTGACTGTATCCCATAACATCTTCATCAACAAGGTGACAAAGTGCAGTGGACAGCAAAATGGATTGAAAATTGGCTCAACAGCCAGGTCCAGAAGGTTGTGATCAGCTACAAAAAGTCCAGTTGGAAGCACGTCACTAGTGGTGTGCTCCAGAAGTCAATACTGGTGCCTACACTTTTTAGTCACTTCATTAATGATCTGGAAGATGAGACAGAGTGTGCCTTCAACAAGTTCGCAAATCATACAAAATAGGGAGGAGTGGCTGAAAGACCAGATTGGTGTACTGTCATTGAGATGAGCCAGGATAGGTTGGAGACATTGGATGAGAGTAACATCGTGAAGCTCAAAAGAGGGAAATGCAAAGTACTGCCCTTGGGAATGAATAATGCCACCAGTACATGCCAAGAGCTGACTGACTGAAAAGTGGCTTGGGAGATGAGGACCTGGAGGTCCCAGTGGACAACAATACTGACCATGAGCCAGAAAATGTGTTATCATGGCAAAAAAGGTCAGCAGCTTCACAGGCTACATTAGGAAGAATGCTGCCAGCAGTTAGAGGGTCTACTCAGGAGTGGTGAGGCCATATCTGGACTACTGAGTCCAGTGCTCCCTAACACAAGACAGATAAGAACTTACTGGAGTGAATCCAGAGCAGAGTCACAAATACAGTTAAGGGATTGGAACTTGTTTCATACCAGGAGAGGGTGAGAAAGATGAGAGATTTCAGGAGGCTCAGGGACATCTCATCAGTGTGTATAAATACCTGGTGGGAGGGAATGAAGAAGAGGCAGCCAGACTCTTCACAGTAGTGTCCACTGAAAGGATAAGAGGTTATGGGTATAAATTAAAAACATGAAATACTATCTGCTCTTGCTCATCCTGCCAGAGCAGGGGGATTGGACTTGATGATCTAAAGAGGTCCTTTCCAACCTAAATGATTCTGTAATTCTATGACAAAACAGCAATAAAAAATCAACTAATTTCTCCAAAAGTGATTGTGTTCATGAATTAAGGTATAGTAAAACATGCTGTATGCCTCATTTTCAGGAAATAAAATAGCAATTTGGTCTCACAGGAAACCTAATATTGCAAAGGACTGAAATAAAAGCACAATGTTTCTACAGAAACACTGTGGCTCTGGAATCAAAATCCTCTGCAGAATTGAGTATCAGTCATCTTGAATCACATTAGAACATATTATTATGAGAAAAGATAAGAGACTTAAATGAAATACAAATTCTGCTCTCTTTTAAAAGCCTTGATTTCTTATTTAAGAAGGCCTTGAGAAAATTCAAAGCTTACAGAAAGTATTATTATTGAAGCAAAAGATATCTAATAGTAACTGTCAAATGAAGATGGTCAGGTTGAACAGTCTGTTAAAAAAGTATACAGTTTTCATATATCATACCTCCTGTGATGTTTGTCATAGAATCACAGAATCACCTGAGTCAGAAGGGACCCTAAAGGTCATCTAGTCCAATTCCCCTGCCATGGGCAAGGACATCTTCCACTAGAACAGGTTGCCTAGGGCCCCATTAACCTGGCCTTAAATAGATAAGTCATAGATAAACAAAGATAAAAAGCATAGGCAAGCAAAGTAAAAAACTTCTAAATTTTTAATTAGGAACAAAGTCCATGTCTTCTGAGTCTGTTTTCTCTGTTACTTGATTTAAAGTTTTAGAGCAGAGTTCTCTGTATAATGTCTGATAAATGAGGATTCACATCCCGTGTGTATCCTGTAGGAGTCACAAGAATGCAAATAAATAATATAGCATGAAGGGGACAGGGTGAAAAAGAGATAGGAAAAAAATAATAGAAATAAAATTGGTGTAAATTAATCACAGACTTTCAAGTTGAAAATAAATTTCAGGAAAAAATCTCTAAAAAATATTACATATCTAAGACAATTCATACAACACCCTTGCCTTGAGGAAAGGGTGTTATAAAGCATAGTCAGTCTTTCTGGATAGAAAAGCAAAAGGAATAGAAGACTGATACATGATCTTCAAGTGAGCCATAGTGTGCTGGAACATCCAGTAAACCATGGATCTGTAGAGACCATAAAACAGAAGGCCAAAGTGATCTTTTAATCCCATTTCCAAAAGAGCAAAAATCAGTTGGTTTTGTTTGCTGAGGACAAACAGAGAAAAAAGGTAGGGTTTGGGCACCTAAACATTGATGTCTGGTACCATAGTAGACACCATAAGGTAACTGAGATATCTGCTAGCATATATGAAGCATAGAGGAAAATAACCGGGGGCAGAGGAATACATCCTGATGTGAAAGAAATAATTTAGTGGCACATACCATTGCATTATTGATAGTTATAGAGCTTCAAAAAATACCACAAAGCTCCTTAGATTTCAATAAGCAGGGCAGACACAGAGAATAATCATCCGAGAAAGCAGCATATACTCACATCAACTTTGTGCCAAAAGTAAAAGCTAATCCATAATATTGTGAAGATATTATGTGTTAGAAAATTGCGTTGTGTTAGAAAAATATATGTAATATATGGATTCTTGAAAAAGAACCTACAGATTAGGACAGAATTATGTGAGCCACTGATTATTGGTATGATTGCAACCTTGACAAAGATCTGCCAATAATACAACAGAAAGAGGGTGGTTTACTGACCCTACTGACAAAGTTCTTATTGAAAATTCACAAGTAAAGACATACACAGAGCAATGAACTGTAGAACACTCCGATGGGTTTGTTTCAATATTTCCTTTCATTAAAAGTATTCCAAAATTATAAAATAAGAATAAAATAAGAATAAAACCTTGAGCTTCCAAAGTGAAGTATAATGGATACAAAAGCTGAAAGTTATTTTTACTTGAAGAGAATGCATGCCTCAAGTTTGAACAAAAAATTTCAACAAATAGAGCTCACTGTCCCACTCACAAACCACTGTTCTCTAAGGATAAATGATGTTCTAGAAACACTGATGTTGAATATGATCGATACCATCCAAAGCAACTGATACCAAGTCTGCAAAACACTCCACATCTAACTACCAATTTCTGAAAGTATCAGAAAAGAATGTGAAAATTATAGTATGAAAACACCCAAAAAGTCACACAACCCTGTCACACAACTGCAGTACTATCTTCTTAATCACAATCAGTTATATATAACGCCTCT
>VZRW01011063.1:13456-30618 GCA_013398125.1 Aegotheles bennettii
GGCTCAAAGCCCCCAACTCTCTCATCCCATCTTCATTCAGTCCTGAATTGCCCTTGTTTGTCCCTTGTGTCCTGCTGTGGCACCCAGAGAAGTTACAGACAATCCAGACACTCCTGAAGGGAATCCCTCAGACCATTCATGCCCAAGTCCCATCAACCTCACCTTCTCCATCACTCCAGGGATGCCCAAGTCCCAGTGCCCCAGACCTTGGTCTCCAGACCAACACAGCTCTGCAGAACCCTCTTGTCTCAAAGTCAATGACAACCACGGGGTGGGATTGTAAAGCAGCACCTTGAGGAACATCTCCCAAGGTCAGATGACCTCTTCTCCAGGCTGAACACCCCCAACTCTCTCAGCCTGGCCCCAGAGCAGAGCTGCTCCAGCCCTCGCAGCATCTCCGGGGCCTCCTCTGGACTCTCTCCAACAGCTCCGTGTCCTTCTGCTGTTGGGGACCCCAGAGGTGGCCCCAGCACTGCAGGGGGGGTCTCACAGAGCAGAGTTCCTGGTGCCCACCAAGTCCTTTGGCTGAGCAGCCCCCAGCCCCTTCCTGGTGTTTTGGGTTCATCCCACTGCAGGACTCAGCCTTTCCCATGGTTGAGCTCCATGGGGATCAGATCAGCCCATCCCTTCTGCCAGCCCAGAGCCTCCCCCCTCCATCCCAATCATTCATGAAGGTGCTAAATGGGACTGGATCCCAGTACCCACCTCCAGTGAGTGGTTTCCTGGTGGCACTGGTCCCCAGCTCAGAGGTCCCCCCTCCATGCCCCTTTGCTAACTGGGAGCCCCTGGGTTTTTATGGCAGACACAAGATGTCACAGGGCAGTGGGATATTTGGGAGTGGCCCATTGTTCCCTTAACATTCCCTATTAAGTAATTAGCACGTTTCCATGCTGCTGAGCACTAATTTGGCACTCACATAACGAGCTGCAGCTGTAGGGGACGGGGTCCTGGTGGACAGGAGGATGACCAGGAGCCAGCAATGTGCCCTTGTGGCCAAGAAGGCCAATGGCATCCTGGGGTGCATTAGAAAGGGGGTGGTCAGTAGGTCAAGAGAGGTTCTCCTGCCCCTCTATTCTGCCTTGGTGAGGCCACACCTGGAGTCCTGTGTCCAGTTCTGGGCCCCACAGTTCAAGAAGGACAGGGAACTGCTTGAGAGAGTCCAGCACAGAGCCACAGAGATGATGAAGGGAGTGGAACATCTCCCTTGTGAGGAGAGGCTGAGGGAGCTGGGGCTCTTTAGGTTGGAGAAAAGGAGACTGAGGGGTGACCTCATCCATGGTTACAAATCTGTAAAGGGTGAGGGGCAGGACGATGGCTTTTTACAGTGCTGACCAATGATAGGACAAGGGGCAATGGATGCAAAGTGGAGCACAGGAGGTTCCATGTGAATCTCAGGAAGAACTTCTTTCCTGTGAGAGTGCCAGAGCACTGGACCAGGCTGCCCAGAGAGGCTGTGGAGTCTCCTTCCCTGGAGACATTCAAACCCCACCTGGATGCGTTCCTGTGTGATGGACTCTAGGTGACCCTGCTCTGGCAGGGGGGTTGGACTGGGTGAGCTTTCGAGGTCCCTTCCAACCCCTAGGACTCTGGGATTCTGTGATTTCCCGGTTGCAGGGGGACGTGCTGGAGCCCTGCATGTGACAAGGTTGGACTTGATGACCCTGGAGGTCCCTTCCAACCATCATGATTCTATGATTCTGTGATTCTAAGGGGCTGGAGAGAAGGTACACGAGCCAGACCTTGCACTGTCTCATCTTCTGTGAGCATTAGGGGGCATCAAACGATGCTGATAAATGGCAAACGAGGAGCAGGAGAGAGAGGAGCCGCCTGCTCCTTGGCGTGGGGCTCTTTGGGACCACAAATTATCACTCCTGATGGTTTGTGTGTGCTTAGGAGGGAGAATCAATGGGCAAAGGGGATGAGTCCATGGAAGGGAGATGTCCTGAGGGCCACCAGCAGCTTGGGAAGTCCCTAAGCTGCGAATTACCAGGGCCTGGGGGAAGAGCTAGAGCTGAGCACAAGATGTGCTTGTCTTGGCCTCTGCCTTCCCTTGTGCTGAAGGGGACAAGTCCATGGAAGAGAGATGTCCTGAGGGCCACCACCAGCTTGGGAAGTCCCTAAGCTGCGAATTACCAGGGCCTGGGGGAAGAGCTGAGCAGAAGAGGTGCTTGTCTTGGCCTCCATCTCCCCTCACGCCCTGGTTAGGATGGCTGTTGTATAAAAGGCTCTGTGGATATTTGAGTTGAGCCATCACAGCTGCTCTTCTCTCTTTATTTCCTACGTTCCTACGTGTGTCACCTGGAAAATTCATCATCCCATTCCCTGTCCCTCCTTGGAGCATGGAGGGATTTGCTGGCTAAGCCAGGACCCCGAGATACCCTGCCTGGGATCTCCCTTTGTCGTGTCAGCCCTTTGCTTCCCATCTCCTACCCAGTTACTCAGCTGTGAAAGGACTTCCTCCCTCACCCTTGGATGGGCTCATTTCTGTAAAAGCTTTCTCTGAAAGCTTCTCTAAAAATCCAAATCACTTGGCTTTTGTTTTCCCACCCTTTCACAGGGCTGGGAACCTGAGCCCAGCCTCAGAGAGCCCAGGAACCAGCTCTGTGTTGGTGCAGCCAGAGCTTTAATTCCTTCGCCGCCCTTTGAAACGCTCTGGCTCTGGCTCTTGGCCTCCTCTCCTGGCTGCAGAGCCCCATCCTGCGGCACAGACAGCACCAAAGGGAGTTCCCAGGTGGGGAAGGACCCGGAGATGTCTCTACCTGGGATCTCTCTGGAGGGCTGCATCGATATGCCAGGGAATGTGCTGTTCCCAGCCCACCTTTTGTCTGCACTGTCGCATTCCTCCCAGCTCCTCCAGGAGCCGCAGAGCCCTGAATGCCTTGGAAATGAAATGTAAAACCTTCTCTTTTTTCATTTTTTTCCCTCTTTGCAGTGGGAAAGGGACCAAAACCGCTCGCAAAGTACAGCTGCATCTCTCAAAACACCTCTTGTCCTCCTTTAATGTATTCCTCCCCACACTCCGTGACTTGTCACCGCGTGAAGGCAGGGAGGATTTTGCTGTTTCAACTGTTGCCTCTGCCCTCCCATCTGCTCCGAGCTCCTTTGCAGGAGCTACAATGCAGCAAACCTTGGGAGCATTGCGCCGCGGAGCCATATGGCATCCATAGGTGACAGTGCTGCCTCCAGTGAAGCTCCTCTGCTTGGTCAGGCTGGGGGGTGGAAAGGAATTCCTGATCAAGAGTAGAAAAAAAACACCCAGCAGAACAAATCCAAACAATTAATCTTGTGTTGTTTGAGGGGATTCCCAAGGGAAGGGTAACTCAAAGCACTGATTTCTTGATGTGAGTGTGTGGAAAAGGGATTTTTAGGGAGAAAACACTTTGATTTAGCTCCCTTCCTGGCACCCATCACTTGTTGCTGAGCTGCCCGGGATATTCCCATCCCTTTGGGTTTTAAAGGACAAATCCATGAGCCCCCTGAGAAAGGAGAATCCCAAAGTGGGGAGGTTTTCTTGCCTCTGCTGTCGCTGACAGAATGCTAAATGCTTTAGTGATGCTCGGAGTCATGAAAGATCATTAGTGCTCTGAGGCCAGAGGAGGTTAATAAGAGAGCAGATGTTGGGCTGAGTCAATGGCCGGGGAAGAAAAGGAATGGGCAAGTTGTGCCTTTAACTCAGCTTGTGTTCAGGGGGATCAATTCAGCCCGCTCAATGCCGGGGCCCTGACATGGCAAACAGCAGCTGGAAGAATAATGGATGAGCTGAACCAGGTGCTGAATTTCTCTGAAGGAATGCAAGAGCCAGGCTTTGAAAAGAATTTCTAAGCCATCAGGTCCCTGCCCGTGACAGCCAGTGGGAAAAGGGAGGCAGGTCCTCACCCCTCTGCCATTAGCAGTGCTCTTTCTACAGGGAAACTCAGGAAAAACTGGTTTGTGTTCACACACAGAGTCACAGAGTGTCAGGGGTTGGATGAGACCTCCAAAGCTCCCCCAGTCCAACCCCCTGCCAGAGCAGGACCACCCAGAGCAGGGCACACAGGGATGCACCCAGTCAGGGGTTGAATGTCTCCAGAGAAGGAGACTCCACAACCTCTGGCCATCCCTGAGCAGAGCCTGGCTCCATCCTCCTGACCCTCACCCTTCACATATTGATAAACATTCATGAGGTCCCCCCTCAGCTCCTCTTCTCCAAGCTGAAGAGCCCCAGCTCCCTCAGCCTCTCCTCACAAGGGAGATGCCCCACTCCCTTCATCATCTCTGTGGCTCTGCACTGGACTCTCCCAAGCAGTTCCCTGTCCTTCTTGAGCTGTGGGGCCCAGAACTGGACACAGGACTCCAGATGTGGCCTCACCAAGGCAGAATAGAGGGGGAGGAGAACCTCTCTTGACCTACTGACCACCCCCTTTCTAATGCACCCCAGGATGCCACTGGCCTTCTTGGCCACCAGGGCACATTGCTGGCTCATGGTCACCCTTCTGCCCACGCTACCAATGCAACATCTGACTTATATTGTCTACACTTTGCAGACACCAGTGAACACCAGAGCTGGTTGTGGTTGGCTCCTGATTCCAACCATCACTGCCTGCACTTGTGTTTGGACCTGCTCTTCTCACAGATCTCCCCTGCACCATCTTCCTCAGGGACTGGCAGAGGGAAAAATGGCCAAGGTGGACCTGGGGAGCAAGTGTTGTCTTCCACATTCCTACCTCCTTTAGCTCCGCAGCTGGGGAAAGTCCTGCAGGGATTTACAAAGCCTCTACTCTGGATTCCCCAGGGCCATGGAGCTACCAGGCTGCAGGGAGACAGCACCAGGGAGGAGATGGGGAAAATAAACATGAATTTAGATGCCTGAGGATGCCACCCGAGCACACAGAGCCTGGAGCTGCCTTTGGAAGACACCTCCAAAGCAAAAGAAGGCGTGAGAGCAGCGGTGTGTGCATCTTCCTCTTGTCCTCATGGTTGTTGGAAGAAGCCAGGAGCCAGCTGCACACCTCAGGGTGGGGTTAGACTCACCTCTGGGTATCCTTTGTCCTGGAAGATTTTATGGGAGACTGATACGACCAGGACAGAAGAAATACAAAGGAAATAGAGAACATAAATAGAAAGGGCGGTGGCTTTTGTTCCAGATCTTACTTTTTGCCCATTTGTATGCGTGCACACACAGATATCCCCCTGTGTACGTGGCAGCTAGTTAAAATGTAGGAGAAGATGATGAAGAATTACCATTGTGTCCACCCCCAGCACAAACGGAGCTCCCAAACCTGTTCTGCAGAGGCAAGGACTCCACCAGAGGGATGGAAGAGCCATTGCTGAGGAGAAGAAGGCAGAAGCATTTCAGGATCACTGAGCATGAGGGACCTGGAGAGGACACGTAGACAGAGCAACACCTGCCACCAGGCAAAATCAGCTTGGCTTAAACCTTTCTTGACAGATGTTTGTCCAACCTGTCCTTAGAAGCCATCATCCATGGTGACTCTGCACCCTCTCTTGGCATTTCTTTCCAGCACCTCATTATTATCATATTATCGTATTATTATTACCATATTATCATATTATTATTAACATATTATCATATTATTATTATCACATTCTCATATTATCACTCCAGACACTCCCCACTGATGATTTTGAACCTAAGTAGCCTTTGCTATGTTTAGCTGAGGTTTGTTTTTCTTTGCTGGTGGCTGTGAAGAAGAATTTACTGCATTCACAAAGCCAGAGGAAAAAAATAAAAGGAAAAAAAAACCCCAGAGTTTTGATTCAATTTTCAGGTCACCTTTAAAATTCACTTTACTGTTTTGGAGCAAAACACCTGCTGGCTCTCCACAAGGGATCTCAAGGCCTTTTCCAGCAGAGGCTGAGAAATCCCTGGGAAAAGTGCTGGAACCAGCAGGGATCCAGCAGCAAAGTCACCTCAACAGGGAACCACCGAGGTCCTGAGGGTGGCTACGAGCAAAATGACATCAAAGCAGGCGAAGAAAATGTCCTTCTGCTCTCCAGGTGCTGGTGTTTGGCTCTCTGAAGGTACCACTCTCTGTCAGATCCTCCTCCATCATCCTCCCACCCTTCACACTGCTGATCCTCTTCAGCTCTCTTCCTCATTTCGCCCCCTCCTGCTTTTCTTCTCACCTCTCTGCTCACCCCTTCTCCAGTGCTTCCTCCTTATCCCCCCTTGGAGCTCTCCCATGGCTCCTTTTTTCCCAGCCCTCTCCTATTTCTGCCCATCTCCCATGCACCAAACTCTCAGCAGCCTGAGGATGGTACAGACCACCACAGAGATCCACATCTCTGCTCCACATCCCAGAATCCCAGAATCCTAGGGGTTGGAAGGGACCTCAAAGGATCATCCAGTCCAACCCCCCTGCCAGAGCAGGGTCACCCAGAGTCCATCACACAGGAACGCATCCAGGCAGGGTTTGAATGTCTCCAGCCAAGGAGACTCCACACCCTCTCTGGGCAGCCTGGTCCAGTGCTCTGGCACTCTCACAGGAAAGAAGTTCTTCCTGAGATTCACATGGAACCTCCTGGGCTCCAGTTTGCATCCATTGCCCCTTGTCCCATCCCTGAGCAGAGCCTGGCTCCATCGTCCTGCCCCTCACCCTTTCCATATTGATAAATATTCATGAGGTCCCCCCTCAGTCTCCTTTTCTCCAAGCTAAAGAGCCCCAGCTCCCTCAGCCTCTCCTCATAAGGGAGATGTTCCACTCCCTTCATCACCTTTGTGGCTCTGTGCTGGACTCTCCCAAGCAGTTCCCTGTCCTTCTTGAACTGTGGGGCCCAGAACTGGACACAGGACTCCAGATGGCTGGCTCATGGTCATCCTCCTGTCCACCAGGACCCCCAGGTCTTGGGGACACATCCATGTCCCTGGCCCGGCTCACCACGCAGAACCTCTAAAGCTGTGGAAGAACCTCCTTCTCCCAAATCCCTCCTGAAATCTCCTCCTTTTCCAGCGTTGCCACAAAAAACCCCAGCAAGTTTGGCTTCTGATGAGCTCAACCCCACTGTCTGCCAGTATTGTCTCGCTGTTCCTTTGTGTTCTTCTGCCCAACAGATTGTCTCCATCTGCTGTCTCTTGCCTCACCGTGGAATTCCAAGCTCTCCCAAGAGAGAGCCGTGTTCTTGTAGCACCTCACAGAAGGAGATCTTCATTCCAGGCTGAGACTCCTTAGCTGCTTCTTCAGGATGAACTTCTAATTCATTTCATCAGTGCAAATTGTGTAGCTACATCTAAGCAATGTTCCTGAATCAATAAATATTGGGGGGTGGAAGGAGGGAAAAGTCGGATGGGAAGTGTTTAGTGGATGAAGAAGCCAAACCAACAGAGCCTTGAGCCTCTCCTCTGTCCATGAGAAGAATTGGTGTACTGGGAAACAGAAGAGCTGAGAGGGAGCTGGGGGCTCAGCGATTGCACAGCCTGGCTGTGCAGGAGTCAGCAGTTCTCATCACACACAGACACATCTCACCTGCTCTGCATGACCTCTACAAGGAGAGCTGCTCCCCCTCCCCGGGCCGTTTGTCCTTGTGGTTCTTTCTCCTTACAGTCAGGAAATATTTCCTGATGTCTCGCAGAACTGTCTCTGTTGGCAACTCAAGGTCATTATTTGAAGTTCACTCTTTTTTGGGATCTCCTGACAGGCCACCAGGGACTCTGGTTATTCCCAGGCTTTTTGAAGAAGCCCTGTCCACCCTTGGAGACTGTTCTCGTGTCTTCCTTATAGAATCAGAATCATTTTGATTGAAAAAGACCTTTAAGATCATCAAGTCCAACCTTGGTCTTCAGTTGTCCACCCTGCCCACCCTACCTCTCGGAGGCTCTCTTGTCTGGATCTCTCACCTTTCTTCCCTTGAACCTTCTCCCATGCATCTTTCCTGAAGTGACACACCCCAAATTGGACCTGCTCTTGCAGAACCTTGTCCACCCCTTGTGCTACCTGATAGATCTGAGGTGGCTTTGGCTGGTTTTCTGAGTACCATAGGATGAAGTTCACTAGTTGGTATTTCAATTAATGTTCTCTTGGTGGAGAGCAGAAGATTTTATTTACCATGAGAGGCATCTGCTTGCAGATGACATTTTTAAAGACTGCTTGAAAAAAATCCCAGTGAACTCCTTGGATTCTCAGCCTCCTTTGTCAGGACCCTTCCTTCTTCCCCAGCCCCTTGCTCGTTCTCCTCCTGCCCTTGTAGTCTTTTCTCCTTCCTCTTAACGACATTTGCTATTTCCATCTCAATTTGTGCCTTGACCTTTCTGATGTCTCCCCACATGCTTACACCACTCTTAGAGTCCTCCTTAGTAATCTGACCTAGTTCCCAACTTTTTTTTCTCCAGCCTGAGGTCAGTGAAGAGCTTGTGACGTGGCCAAGCTGGTTCCTGCTCTGTTTCCGATCGGGGTGGCTTTTATGTGTGGTGCTTGCACTGTTCCTCTGAAGAGCTGCCAGTTTCTGCAACTCCTTTCACCTTTAAACGTGTCTCCCATGAGATCTCACTCAAAAGTGTCTCAGGGTCCCTTTGTCTTTATTTCCCTTTTCTTCCACACCCCTTTGTGAGGGCTCTGAGCTTGGTTGCTCTACGCTCAGTCTTGGCCAACTCACGCCCCGACTTTACGTTTCAACTCGGTCTCTGGTGGCTGATCATGCCCTGCTTTTTTCCTTTCCCAGCAGAACCAGTTCACACAACCCGTGTGCTTGGCAAGGCACTGCTTCCCACAGCATTCTCCTGGAGAAACTGGCTGCTCATGGCTTGGGTGGGTCATAAAACCAGCTGGATGGCCACCACGAGTGGTGTCCCCAGGGCTCAGCTCTCTTTAACATCTTTATCCATGATCTGGATGAGGGGATCAAGGGCACCCTTGGTGACACGAAGTTGGGTGGGAGTGTTGATCTTCCTGAGGGTAGGGATGCTCTGCAGAGGGACCTGGCCAGGCTGATCCATGGCCAAGGCCAATGGGGTGAGGTTCAACACGGCCAAGGGTCCTGCCCTGGGGTCACAACAACCCCACACAGCTCCAGGGCTGGGCAGAGGAGCTGGGAACTGCCCAGGGGAAAGGACCTGGGGGTGTTGGGTGGCAGCACCAGCAGTGAGCCCAGGTGGCCAAGGAGGCCAACAGCATCCTGGCTTCTATCAGCCATGGTGTGGCCAGCAGGGCCAGGGCAGGGATTGTCCCCCTGTGCTGGGCACTGGTGAGGCTGCACCTGGAACCCTGGGGTCAGTTCTGGGCCCCTCACACCAAGAAGGACCTTGAGGGGCTGGGGGTGTCCAGAGAAGGGAACGGAGCTGGGGAAGGGGCTGGAGCACAAGGAGAAGGATCTGGAGAACTTGTGAGGAGCAGCTGAGGGAGCTGGGGGTGCTCAGCCTGGACACAAGGAGGCTCAGGGGAGACCTTCTGCTCTCTGCACCCCCTGAGAGGAGGTTGGAGCCAGGGGGGGTCGGGCTCTGCTCCCAAGGAACAAGCGATGGGACAAGAGGGAACGGCCTCAAGGTGCCCAGGGGAGGTTCAGGTTGGATGTGAGGAACAATTCCTGCCCCAAAGGGCTGTCAGGGTGGGACCCCCATGCCTGGAGGGATCTCAAAGCCGTGGAGATGTGGTGCTGAGGGCCATGGGGCAGTGGGGACTGGGCAGTGTTGGGTTAACAGTTGGACTCGAAGATCTTCTCCAATCAAATGGATTCGATGGTTCTGTGGCACAGAACCATCTGTTCTTTCCCACACTGAGCACTTTACAGTTTATGAAGTTAAGAGGATTTTGCTTTTCCCCTCTCTCTAAATCCAACCCAGAGTCACTTTAATACTGGATCTGCTCCCTGTTGGAATGAGACCGAGAATAATGGAGTAATTGGTGTTTCCTAGCACTGAATACTGAGGTCACGATGGTTTGTGGCTATCTAAGAGCTCCCACCCTAAGGAGTGATGGTGGGAAGACCTGGATGTCAGCAGAGATGCTCCCACAATCTGCCCACACGGTGGTGTCTCCTCCCAGATGTGCCTTTGGTCACCAGGAAGCACCCTGACCCCCCCGTGCAGTGTTCCTCTACGAGGGGTCTGGTGGATCAGCTCCCACAGATGGGCCAGGACGTTTTAGGAATGGTCTCTCAAGCCTGACCCTCCTCTCCTCAGGTCCTGGGGATGGGATTCATCAGACCACGTGTAGATGTACAACCAGAGCTGTGGTCAAAGGGCACCAAGAATGAGATCATAGAATCATAGAATCATTCTGGTCGGAAGGGACCTCCAGGGTCATCAAGTCCAACCTTTATCCCATCATATTCCTGACCATCGGACCATCAGACCATGTGTCCCAGTATCCCCAGTATTCCCAGTAGAATCATAGAATCATTATGGTTGGAAGGGACCTCCAGGGTCATCAAGTCCAACCTTTATCCCATCGTATTCCTGACCATCAGACCATCAGACCATGGCCTCAAGTGCCTCATCAACCCGTTCTTTGAACACCCCCAGGGATGGTGACTCCACCACCTCCCTGGGCAGCCCATTCCAGTGCCCAACCACCCTCTCAGTAAAGAACTTCTTCCTAATCTCCAACCTAAACTGCCCCTGGCAGGGGGGAAACCTAAACTTTCCTCCTTTTCCCATGTCCCGGGGTTGGGATTCATCAGACCACGTGTAGATGTACAACCAGAGCGCGTCTGGGCTGTGGTCAAAGGACACCAAGAATGAGATGTTCAGCCTCATCTCCCAGCTACTCCCCCGAGGCCAAGGGGAGATGCTGGATCCCACCCCACCAGCTCCAGGAATCCATTAAATGCCCAGGGACAGCTCCCAGCAGCTCGGGGAAGGATGGCTGAGCTCCAGGTCCCAAAGGAATTGTGTCCTGCTCCCGGGGCGTTGGACGCGCTCCCCTTTGGCCGGGGCTCGCCCGGTCAATCCAGACGCTGGTGGTTTTGTTCCAGGCAGCTGGAGCTCATCCAGGAGAAGAAAGGTCCCTTGTCTGAAGGTCACAGCTCCAGTCCTGTCCTGTGTCTGCAGGAGAAAAGAGGACGAGGGAGCGGGGAGGACAGAGCAGGTGCTGATGCCAACTCCCAACCCTGCGTCCTGCGCCAGCCCCAGCTTGGCCACAAAGGGCCACGTCCCCTCCTGGCCAACCAACCAAGCATTGAAATTTAATGGCTGTCCTCGAGCTCGTGATTAGGGCGTTTAATTAACGCCCAGGAGTCACTTCACGGGGCCTGGGGAGTTGGCTCCGGTCACCGGCACACGGTGGGTGCTCTTCACCGTCCCCTCTGCTCACCACGACGGGGACCCCAGCTCCTTGGTGACCCTGGCTGTCCCCTCCATCTCTTCAGCAGAGAGCCCACAGGCTGGGGATGTGCCATCGTCTGGGTGGGGAAACTGAGGCACGGCGAGGGACGCCGACCCCGGAGCGTGGTGGAGCTCCAGGGCTCATGGGAACCAAAGTGTCTTCATGCGTGGAGCAGGAGCACACCAGGTCGGTGAGTGGGGTTGGGAGGTGGGGCCACCACAGCAAGGAGGGGAGTGATGGGGGTCAGGCTGGTCCCCCAGAGCGGAGGGACAGGGGACAACCCCCCCCAGTGCCCTCACCATGTGTGTTATGGACAGGAGCATCCTCAGACCTGCTTAAATCCTCGTGACCCAGTTTTGCCCTGATTCCCAGTAAGTCCCTGCAGCCCGCGTGGGTGAGCAGCTGCAGCTGGGAGCACCGGGTGAGGGTGGCACCCGTCCCCTCAGCTCCTCCTCAGGTCCATCCTCACCACTCATAAACGAGGGGGTGACACCAGGGAGTCACCACCTGGCTTCACGGAGAGGTTGGTTCCTTGCTGCCCACCACGTGCTGGGCTCCTCTGAAGGGACACAAAATAGGTGGGGAAGGACAAGCAACCCCTGTTGTCACCTTGCCCACCAAGGTGGGCACATCTGTGTCGAGCCAGGGAGATCCGGGATGGATGGGCTGCACCAGCATGGAGGGGTGGTGCTGGGCTGGATTCATCTCCAAGGTGACACCATCCAGGATGGAGGGGCTGTGCCATGCTGGCCTGACCCCCAAGGTGACACCATTTGTGATGGAGGGGTTGTGTCTCACCAGCCTCACCTCCAAGGTGACACCATCCAGGATGGATGGGCTGTGCTGTGCCAGCTTCATCTCCAAGCAGAAGGAGCACAGTGGGGACAGCTGCAGCTCCATCTCCAGACAGGAGACCTGCCTGCTGCTGGCCACCAGAACAGGGATAGGGTTTGTGTGTCTGGTCCAGAGACCAGCCATGGTGCCAGCTGCTTCTTCTCTGCACCGGAGGTGTTCATCTCTCCCCAGATGCTGTCAGGATGGATCCCAGTGAGGAGTGGAGAGTTTCCAGAGCCCACCACGCAGCTGCACATTCCTCGGTTGGATTCGCTCCCTGACCACCCCATCCCATCCCATCCCACCCCACCCCATCCCACCACTGCCTGCATCCAGCCCCACTGCTGACTCCCTCCGAGGGCAGCTGGAGACATGGGGTGGCCTCCCCCTTCCCACCATGCCCCTTCCCTCCTCTTCTCCACAGGTGTTTCTCACCCACAACCCCACCCTCTCCACCATCCTCTTCCTCACACCCACAACCATTCCTTCTCCCCTTGCTCCCTGTACACAACCATGGGTTCTTTCAGCCTGGAGAAGGCTCCAAGGGGGCCTTGGAGCACCTTCCAGTGCCTGAAGGGGCTCCAGGAAAGCTGGAGAGGGACTGGTGCCAAGGGCAGGGAGTGATGGGCCGAGGGGGAACGGGTTCCAACTGCCAGAGGGGAGATGGAGATGGGATGGGAGGAGGAGATGAAGGTGGTGAGACCCTGGCAGAGGTTGCCCAGGGAAGTTGTGGGTGCTGGAGGTGTTGAAGGCCAGGTTGGCTGGGGCTTGGAGCAGCCTGGTGTGGTGGGAGGTGTCCGTGCCCATGGCAGGGGGTGGCACTGGGAGAGCTTTGAAGTCCCTTCCCACCCAAACCAGTGTGGATTCAATGATTCTCTCCCTCCTGTCACAGCAATGCTCATCCCACTCCAGCTCCCTTTCCCTTCTGCCCAGTCCCATGGGAAGTTCATTCCCAGCCCCTGCCTTTCCATGAGGATTTCTCAGGCACCAGCATCTCCTGCTCCCCCAGCACTCTCCACCCTGGGCTTGGCCCCAACCATCATTTATTGCTGTGTTGGTGCTCCAGCCATGGTGTTACCTGGTGGACTGCTCCGTGCTGGAAGGGAACCCAAAGCCCTGATGGTGCCATCCAGCTGCTCACTCCTTCATCCAACCCCCAGGGTGGTCCTCCAGCTCCCACCACCACCTCTCGCTGTTCAACCTCCCCAAGTGAGCTGGGAATTCATTATTGAGCAGCTCATGAAGAGCATGGAGAACATCTGAAACATGCTGAGCTGTGGCTGTAGGTCCTACCTGCCCCAGGCTGTGTCCTGAGCACGCTGATGGTGTACGGTCATTAATTGCTTCATCTCCTCTTTCCCGAGGAGCCATGGGTTGTGGCTCATGGGTGAATCCATCTCCAGAAGAACTCGGCTCCTGCGGGAAGCAAGATGGAGCCACGGCCGTGGTGGTTCCCGGGGAGAGACCCCCCCTCCACGCTTGGTCCTGGGGCTGCTGCTGATTTCCACCGGCAGAAGCCAAAGGGGTTTTGCTGGATGGAAATGGGATGAGGGGGTCACATCCTGGGCCCTTCAGCCCAAAATCCCACTGACATCCCAGTGGCTCTGTCACAAGAAGGCAGCTTGGGCAGGAGGTGGCTGGGATCGAGCTGTTGGTGACAGCTACACCCCCTGCACCCACACCTTGAGGAGGGACCCCATGATGAGGGTGGAGACCAAGCCGACCAAGTGAACAGGAACCCCATGGTGGGGATGGAGACCAAGCTGACCCAGTGAGCAGGAACCTCACAATGGGGATGGAGACCAAGCCAACCCAGTGAGCAGGAACCCCATGGTGGGGATGGAGACCAAGCCGACCCAGTGAGCAGGAACCCCATGGTGGGGATGGAGACCAAGCTGACCCAGTGAGCAGGGACCCCATGGTGGGGATGGAGACCAAGCTGACCCAGTGAGCAGGGACCCCATGGTGGGGATGGAGACCAAGCTGACCCAGTGAGCAGGGTGCACCCCACCAAGCATCCCGGGGGGTCCTGACTGCACCCAAGCGATGGCAGCACCCCATGGGGTCCCCACTCTGGTGGGATGTGCTGCACCCCCAAGCTGGGGAGGGGGACTGGGCACCTTCCACCCACCCTGGGTGATGCTCAGATGGGTCCTGGGTGATGAAGGACCGAACATCAGGAGATCGCAGGCACCGGCGAGAGCCTTAACTTAAAAAAAAAGCTTTATTTCAAGATCTTCCCTTTTTTTTGTTGTTTTTTTGTGTTGTTTTCACTCGTATTTCAAAAAAAGTGGGGTAAAAGTACAAAAAAAGTCACCTGTGGGAGGGGCAAAGGTTTAGAAATCACAGCGCTGCACTAACCCAAGCGAGAGACACGGAGCACAGACCCAACACCCCCACGACACCACGCGGCCAACGGCCCTCCAAAGCCTTCACATTTGGATTATGACTTCATGTTTTCATTTTCCTCTGTACAAAACACACCAAAGCATGCCACGGAGCTGGGGAAAGGAGACACGGGGTGGGGAGGAGATGGGGGGTTGTACAGCAGGGGATGGGAGGGTTCCTGCTCTCGCCTCCTGCTCCTGCCCTGCTCACGTCAGGTTGTTCTGCAGGCAGTTGAGCTCGGCGCCCTCCTGCTCCCCTTTGCCACCCTCGTGCTTGGGCGACGTCGAGTTGTGGATGTTGAAGGGTTCCTCATCCTTCAGGCAGGATTTCAGAGAGTCCTGCAGCTTGTGGGGAGCACTGGGGTCATCCTGCCAGGAGAGATGGGGGGTCAGGAGGTGGTGGTGCCATAGGGGACACCATGGTGATGGGGAAGCCATAGGGGACATCATAGTGATGGGGGAGCATTGATGGGTGCCATAGGGGACACCATGGTGATGGGGGAGCCATAGGGGACATCATGGTGATGGGGGAGCATTGATGGGTGCCATAGGGGACACCATGGTGATTGGGGAGCCATAGGGGACACCATAGTGATGGGGGAGCATTGATGGGTGCCATAGGGGACACCATGGCAATGGGGGAGCATCGATGGGGTGCCATAGGGGACACCATGGTGANTCATGATGATGGGGGAGCATTGATGGGGTGCCATAGGGGACACCATGGTGAGGGGGGAGCATTGATCGGTGCCATAGGGGACATCATGATGATGGGGGAGCATTGATGGGGTGCCATAGGGGACACCATGGTGAGGGGGGAGCATTGATCGGTGCCATAGGGGACATCATGATGATGGGGGAGCATTGATGGGGTGCCATAGGGGACACCATGGTGAGGGGGGAGCATTGATCGGTGCCATAGGGGACATCATGATGATGGGGGAGCATTGATGGGGTGCCATAGGGGACACCATGGTGAGGGGGGAGCATTGATCGGTGCCATAGGGGACATCATGATGATGGGGGAGCATTGATGGGGTGCCATAGGGGACACCATGGTGAGGGGGGAGCATTGATCGGTGCCATAGGGGACATCATGATGATGGGGGAGCATTGATGGGGTGCCATAGGGGACACCATGGTGAGGGGGGAGCATTGATCGGTGCCATAGGGGACATCATGATGATGGGGGAGCATTGATGGGGTGCCATAGGGGACACCATGGTGAGGGGGGAGCATTGATCGGTGCCATAGGGGACATCATGATGATGGGGGAGCATTGATGGGGTGCCATAGGGGACACCATGGTGAGGGGGGAGCATTGATCGGTGCCATAGGGGACATCATGATGATGGGGGAGCATTGATGGGGTGCCATAGGGGACACCATGGTGAGGGGGGAGCATTGATCGGTGCCATAGGGGACATCATGATGATGGGGGAGCATTGATGGGGTGCCATAGGGGACACCATGGTGAGGGGGGAGCATTGATCGGTGCCATAGGGGACATCATGATGATGGGGGAGCATTGATGGGGTGCCATAGGGGACACCATGGTGAGGGGGGAGCATTGATCGGTGCCATAGGGGACATCATGATGATGGGGGAGCATTGATGGGGTGCCATAGGGGACACCATGGTGAGGGGGGAGCATTGATCGGTGCCATAGGGGACATCATGATGATGGGGGAGCATTGATGGGGTGCCATAGGGGACACCATGGTGAGGGGGGAGCATTGATCGGTGCCATAGGGGACATCATGATGATGGGGGAGCATTGATGGGGTGCCATAGGGGACACCATGGTGAGGGGGGAGCATTGATCGGTGCCATAGGGGACATCATGATGATGGGGGAGCATTGATGGGGTGCCATAGGGGACACCATGGTGAGGGGGGAGCATTGATCGGTGCCATAGGGGACATCATGATGATGGGGGAGCATTGATGGGGTGCCATAGGGGACACCATGGTGAGGGGGGAGCATTGATCGGTGCCATAGGGGACATCATGATGATGGGGGAGCATTGATGGGGTGCCATAGGGGACACCATGGTGAGGGGGGAGCATTGATCGGTGCCATAGGGGACATCATGATGATGGGGGAGCATTGATGGGGTGCCATAGGGGACACCATGGTGAGGGGGGAGCATTGATCGGTGCCATAGGGGACATCATGATGATGGGGGAGCATTGATGGGGTGCCATAGGGGACACCATGGTGAGGGGGGAGCATTGATCGGTGCCATAGGGGACATCATGATGATGGGGGAGCATTGATGGGGTGCCATAGGGGACACCATGGTGAGGGGGGAGCATTGATCGGTGCCATAGGGGACATCATGATGATGGGGGAGCATTGATGGGGTGCCATAGGGGACACCATGGTGAGGGGGGAGCATTGATCGGTGCCATAGGGGACATCATGATGATGGGGGAGCATTGATGGGGTGCCATAGGGGACACCATGGTGAGGGGGGAGCATTGATCGGTGCCATAGGGGACATCATGATGATGGGGGAGCATTGATGGGGTGCCATAGGGGACACCATGGTGAGGGGGGAGCATTGATCGGTGCCATAGGGGACATCATGATGATGGGGGAGCATTGATGGGGTGCCATAGGGGACACCATGGTGATGGGGAAGCCATAGGGGACATCATAGTGATGGGGGAGCATTGATGGG
>VZRW01011065.1:0-59260 GCA_013398125.1 Aegotheles bennettii
GGTTCCTTCCAACTCCTAACATCTGTAATCCTGTGATTCCATAATAAGATCTCTTAATTTCATTTATTAAAGGAATTAAACTTTCTCTCCCATTGAAATAACTGTTCAGTATCCACTGCATCTGATTCCAGAGAAAAAATAAGTTTATTTAAGCATTTCAATGATGGGAGCATTTGTACCTGTCTTCACAGTTTAACAGCTGTGACTTTCATAATAACCCAAACAGTAACTGCTTTGCAGGACAGCCTCCACTGAAAAGCAAAGGTAAAGCCAAGAATTCCTTGCAACTGGAACTCTGCCACTACTGAAGGGTTATTAGTTAATTTACAAAAAAATACATAAAATATTGTGATCTGCAATATTCCTTCAGGCTTCAATGAGGAAGATCCATTATGGATTTTATTTTCTTATAAATACCTTTTTTTACTAGTTTTAACATGACTCAGGAAAGATGACTTATTTTTCTTTTAATCTGGTCAACTTTTTACTTGTACCAAAAGGAATACTGGCTGAGGGAGGGAGAGAGTGAGCATCTGTGTATGTCTCAGTTGCAGTTTGGAATAGACTTTATTGATTCGATTCTCCTACATAGCTAACAAATACATTGCCAGTTTCCCTGAAAAACAGTGTGATAATATCAAAGATTTCTTTCCCTGTCACATAGCTGAAAATAGTAGATTCCTTCAATACCAGCTTGAAGGGGTGGGGCCACAGGCAACCTTATAAATGAAACCTACTTTACTCTTCTCAAAGACATTGGTTCTTTTTGAAAGACCCTCATCCAAAAATCTATGAAGCAAATAGCCTCAAATACTTAAGATATTGTAGAAACTAGTCTAGATTTCATTCGTACAAATGATTTCTCTCTTGATGAGGAACCCAAAAACATCTGGATCCCAATCCCATCTTCTCTCCCAGCCTGAACAGCACATTATTCAAAAAATCTATGGAAGCATGGCTTGTGCCCGAGATTTTTGGGTGATTCATTCCTTGCATAATTCTATTAACTTTATTTCAAGGTATTTGAAATTGACACTCTGGCATTCTTATAAGTAAAATCCATACAGAATATGAGCTGGCACATTCCATACTCAGAGCGAATTAGTGACACTACAGTCTGGGTACCATTCTCATTCTCCTGTATCACCACAGATAACTAACTGCATGGAAGTCAAGAGCTGTGCCTCTAAAGAGCACAATAAAGTAAAATCAACATGTCTTTGGAGAGTCAGGTGTTTGTTCTGCATCATTTCTTTAAAAAAAAATAGAAAGGAAGTGTTAACATAACCATTGAACCCGACTGTCACTTAGTGATTGCTGAATTATTCTCTGTCACCATTCTAATCCACAGACATTAGGAAGGAAGAAAAAGAACAACCCCCCCTAGTTCCTCTTACAAAGGCAAATTAGCCAGATTGAAGTCAGCCACTGAAGGAGGGGGAATATGCTTTTGCCATGTCTTCTTTGCTCCTAGGTATGGGTCCTGGCAAAGATCACATCAACAAGATCCGTCCTTCCTGGGGTGCTGGATTTTTGAGTGGTAACACAGAGGAGTTGGTATAAGGAGGGCAGTGGTCACATATGCCTAGCTAGCTCACAGGAGGAAGCATATGGCTACCATTTGTTCCACCAACAGTGGTGTGCATACACCGCGAGCCCACAGAAGGAATGCTATTTCGCTCAGCCAGACTTCCTCACAGCTTTTCCAAGACACCCGTTTCTGCACGTCTCCGGGAAGCGAGGCATAAGCTGGCCAAAACACTCCTAAGAAGAAAGGTTTCTTAACAGCACTAAAGACTTTCTCTCTTGTCCTTTACTAAGTCAAGTAAGTGCTTTGTGCTACATTGCACAGATGGCTTGATGCTGCATGTGCACAAGTACAGCTGTTAGATTTGGGGTGGGTTACATGGAGCTGGCAACTCCACGTTTCAGTTGATATCTATGAAATTAATCAGCAGGCAGGTTTTTAGGGAAAGGAGATGAATTGCTGTATAATATTTAAAAGATAAGATAGATGCTTGCATCTTTGGCACTAGATGCAAGACAATAATCTCCCCCTCTAATAGATCTCAGTGTTTGAGGCAAAGACCCTATTTTTTCTCTTCAGTTAATTTTCCTCACTCTGTCACTCTCATACTGCAATTGGGTCTCTGATTGTTTAGTCTAGTGTTGGGATGGTACAAGCACTCTCATGTAGAGGCTTTACGTCTGGTTGGCTATGGATCAGCTTTTGGTCGTTTTAGGACTTGTGTGAGACAGAGAGGGCTAGAAAGCATGCACAGTTCAGCACAAAGCGCACTGTGCTGGCTGGTGTGTGCCTTTATTCCAGCTAACCCAGGCAGGTATTTGTGAGCTGCCTCCAATCCTCACCTCACCACACCCAGTTTGACACCCCAGTTCAGCACTAATTTCATCCCAAGTAGGATGGCCACCTGCAGCTGCACGTAAGTGAGACCATCTTGAGTGGATGAGTTGTGAACTTCAGGGAGAAAATATATTAAGCCACTTGGGTGCCATTGGTCCTCCATTGCCATCCTCACAGATCCCCTTCATGTAAAAAGGATCAAGATTTCCCCACCTTACCAAGAAAGAATCAGAGAGTTGGTCAGCATATCTCAGCCCCAAACTTTAAGGCACATGCCTTTGGATGTGTTAGTGTGGCAGGTGTTGAATTTGCAGTGTGTCTGCTCTCACTTGGCTTTGACTAACCTGGGTGCTCAGGATTCACATTAACTCTGCCATGAAAGAATATGCCTATTAGAAAGTTTTATCCCACTGCCAATCTAGTCTAGGTTTCACTACAGGAACTTTGTAACAGTGATTCATAATAGTTTTTGTTAAACATTTATGTTTTAATGGACCTTTATAATTTCTTTTAAACAAACCTATTTTTTCCCCATGTACCTGTATATTGATTTTATTGAAACTAGATACTTTTTACCATATTGTTTTGTTACCTGTTAAATTAACATAGTTAACACATTCTTTATATGCTCTCCTGTGTTCTTGAGCCTCATCCTGCTAACTCTTGCAAAGGCATTACCTACTTTTAATAACTGGCAATCTGTTACTTGAGTAAAAATACTTCACACAGCTCTATCTTCAGAAAAACAGCACTGAAACAGTTAATTCAAACATATATGTGGTCAAGGTTACAGCAATGCTTCTGAATTTTAGAATACCATTCCCAAACCTCAGTGCAAAAAAAAAACCAAAAACCAACGACTAAAGGAGCATACCCGCAGGGCTGAACATCAGTATACAGACACAGAGAGAAGATAGGCATCTACAGAATATAAAACAAGATTTAGTACATAAGGTGAAAGAGGTATCTAGGGTTCTCAGGGGACAGGCTATTTCAGTCTTTTGAAATAAGTGGTGCGAGTCTTCAGCTCAACTCCCTTTGTATAGAAAGCCTATGTGTCCTCTGAGTTAGTGCATTTAGTCTTACAATTAAAGTACATCTTCTTCATATGGCTTTGTTGCTATACATGAATGTAGTTACAGATATATAGATCTTGTACACTTTTATTTTTAGAAAAATATTTTAAATGGTATACATTTTCATGGTGTAATCGAACTTAGATAACAAAAGGGGAAATCAATAGGTAAATAATAAGTAAAGAAATATAATTAAAAAATATAATTGTAATAAACTCTTCAATTCAACAGGCAGCAATAAAGTCACAGGTTTTGCTTCCTTCTTGAATATATATCGTCATATACAGGTATATGTTCCTGCCTTTCTGACTTTACTTTGCACAGGCAAAAGTACAAAGTGACTGGTCTTTACTAAGAGTGAGAATAAAATAATTGGTTTTGGTGCATGTCTTTGGTATCTTTATCACAGTGGTGACTCAGCCAAAATCACTGTGTAGAGAGCACGAAATATGTGCTTAGTAGGGTTCATGAATATTGTATTTGAGGTTTTTAGTCACTTATAATTGTTAACACGTCATGCAGAGGCTGAAAGTTTTAGATCTGATATATAAGTGAAAGTTTCAGATTCTCTTGTACTCAACGGAAAGAAAGAACTAAATGGACAAAGCAATTTTCAAGAGCTGTATTTTTAATCAGGTCATTTAAGAAATCCAGAAAAAGTAGAGTTTTTATGCTCTTGAAGAAAGGAATGAAAATATATCTGAATCTCCATAGCAGCCACAATATGACTCAATGGTATGCTGAAAGTAAAGCATTATACACTGCTATAGAAACTCAGCCACTGTAAGGATCAGACTTGGTCCTGAATCAATAAAGATGACAAGACTGTTCATAGGATGAGTGACTTCAGGATGACACCCTTCCAATATAAAGTGAAGAGGAGACATTTGTTTTAGCTGACAGGAAGCCCCAATTAAAATAGCCTCTGTCTTTCCAACACTTAGCTGTGAGAAGTCATTAGTCATCCCAGACTTTAAATCTGACAGTAAGACAGTACCAGCTTTACTAGAGAGCAGGTAACATAGATTGAACTCATAAATGTAGTGCAAGTACATCCGTATGAAACCCTGCATGGATCCAAAAATAACAGCAATTATCAGACGCACTAAGTTCAAAAGAAATATTGACTGTTGGTGAAATTCCTGTTATCCCCAGATATGGACTTATAAGACACTGATGGATGTCTATTTACCACTATATGTTAACCTTTCCAGGGACAGGTCACTTTCAAATTTTGTGTAGGATAGTCACACTAACTGATATGAAGGGTAGTGCATGACTTAAAATGTTAAACCATCATTATTTCCAGCAAAATGGATGATGATATATTATCTCTATGACAAATTAAAAGTATGACAATGTTGTTTACAACATATGTCGAAGCTATCTGAGTACTGCTGAATTGTCCCATTCACCTGAACCACATCGGATGGTTAGCAGCCAACCCAGAAACATCATCATCATGTCTGAACACTTTGTGTATTTTGCACTGGAGGTGCTTGAGGTATGGAGGAAGAAAATTGTCAGTCCTTGAGCAGGCATCAGGGATATAGAGAACAGGGGAGTTCTGGGCTTTGGTGTTGGTTACAAGCTGAGGAAGAGAGAATTGCTGAGGTGACCCTTTATACTTTTCCAAGAATTTTAATCTAAACATGTAAAATAGAATATTTTGCTGCAAAGTCATTCAGAGAGTGCAAGCAGAATACAGGAAATCAGAAGGTGATGTTCTGCTATGATGCAAGCAAGTGACATTATGCTTTGTGCCTGTTATATAGGAGGGAGGCAACCCTATGGGACTTGGAGTCACAAGGGCCCTTCTATAACAAGAAAGGAAAGAAACTGGCTTTCTTCTCTGTCCAGAAGCATCTTGGTCCTGCTGCCCATCTTGAATTTAGACAGTAGTCTGAGTCTCCAGACCTGTGTACCACAGAGACACTCCTTTGCTGGGCATTCTTATATTCAGTATGTTTCCTCCTCCACTTGTTAGGAGATATTCTTGTATTGGCAGTCATTTTCTGTGCGGCTTTTATCTATTACTATATTTTTAGTTTGTAGTAGTGTGTGTATATATAGCTTATAACATATATATTACTATATATATAATGAAATATATGTATTATTAATTTTAAAAACTGAAAAGTAGAGAGTTTATTTTATCATAGACTTCTTCAAATATTCCCTTTCTCATAATCTCACAACGTTATATAAATAAATGTGACAAGTGAATTTGGTAATAACTGGGATTCAGGAAAAAGGGGCTGACTGATTCTGAAGATACTGACACATTGCTTTCACAGTGTTAGCCCAGAAAAAATATGGATAATAGAAAAAAAAACATAAATTAATTAAATGGTGTCTAAATCAAATATTGCTTTTCCCATTTTATCATATAGTGCTGATGGTTGTTTAGGGAACAAGTCCCTTTCTAGCTCAAATTGCCTACATGCAGATATCTGATAAAGGTTCACTGAGACTTGCTTGGTTTCTTTAGCTGGGGTTGAATATCACCAAAGAGAATTTTGTAATAGAGATAAAAACAGAACTCCCAAAAGAAAACTCTGCCTGTAACAGTGACTCTCTGGGGGAATATTGCAAAGTCAAATGGGCATTTAGGTTGCTGGCACAGAACTGGGTTTTACGTAAGACTCAGACCTAATTCCTTTCTGATACATTACTTCCTTCTGTATTATCTATTTATTTTAAAGATTTCTGTGAAATTTCCACTGTATTTTTTTTTTGTATTTAAGTGTGGCAGGTGTGTTAAGCATGGACTTAGAAGGCGACATAGGCAGTGAAGAATATAAGTCATACAAAGTCATTCAAAATATAAACAAACAGAAACAGGACTCAAATTACATAAATTGTTGTGATTAACTATTAAAGACCCAATTAATGTTGAGATTCTCTTGACAGTGCTTAAAAGTCACAAAAGACAAGATTCTTTTGTCTTTATTTTTTAGAAGATTAAAATAAATAGAATAACAACTAAGTACCTCAGATGCAGTACCTCCATCTTAATGATTTATCAAGTTCTTCAGGCAACGGTACCTGACTGTCTCTGTGCTGTTAGCTCATGGCAAATGGGAGGTAAAACAAGGCAGCTCTAGTTTTACCAAAAAACGTTTATTGTGCTTATGCACTTTACCACAGACCTGGGAGGGGGTGAGTAGTGTAAGCAACATCACAGTGGCCCAACAGATGTACAGAGACTTCGAAGCACCTTCCCGCCTTGGCAAATCATTTCTGAACTGTAATGACCCAGCTGCTATTTTAAGCACTGTGGTGTTGTTAAGTTTTGAGAAGGGAAATGAAGAAAAAACCAGGCAGGGTCTAGCATTTTATTTGCCAGTTCTATAAGGGACATGAAATTCAGCTTCAGAAAGAGGTGACAGGCTGACAGACTAAACAAGCAGGAAAGGTAGAAAAACAAATAGTAAGATGTACAGGGTAAAAGACAAAAATGGTAGGTAAAGTCCCAGAGCTGGTGAGGTCATAAAGGGTGGGTAGATCCCCTCTGACATCCATCAGGTAAGAAAGCCAAAAAATGCTTCCTTTTCTGCCTCAATTAATGAAAAATTGCACAGTGTGTATATGCCTGTGAATTATTATTCATGTATACTGTATTTTCCATGTATTTAATGTAGACTAAGTGTCTGCAGGTCAGCAATGTTTAATACCTTTGGCTGTTTAAGTTGCTTGTCTTTTACAGACTCTCAACTTGAAGTGCAAGTGTGACCTCTTACACACAGGAAGTCAAGTCTGTGCTTAAGTTTTTATCGGATCAGGTCTTTCTGTAATCTTTATTATTTATGAAGCAGAAGTCTCATAGCCAAGCAAATTCACTTTGCATTCTCCTCATATTTTAATGCAGAAATACCATAGGATCGAAGCTTTAAGAATATTCTCAAAATTGAAGGAAATATTTTCTTTCAAGATCAATGTTGACCTAACAGCTTTATTAATTTACCAAGAGAAGAGCTATAACCCTATTGTAACTTGCCTGACAATAAATACTATGGTAATTTCCGAGGACAAATATTTTTTTGTTGATTATTAAATACTAAATTTTTAGTCACTTCTCCCTCTGGATTAACTGAATGCTATTAGGTTTTTGGTTGTGTACAGTAAATATGGATTTCAAGACTTGTTTGTCTGCATTTCTTAAAACATTTATGAACATTGAACAGACAAATTTGTGTTAAGCATATTTTTTCATTTGAACACTTTTCCCTCTGGTTTTTAATATGAGTACTATTCATCACATATTGAATAAAGCAACTTTTACTTTATTTAATGCCTTGACCCAAATCACATTTTTTCCATAAATATTTTACAGTCTGTGTGCAACAAAAGCACGATTACTAAACTTATGTCTGCACTTGTAGGTAACATACTATTGAAAATTGATCATTTTCCCTTCTCCTTTTTTTTTAACTGAGAGTTGGTGCTATTAATTGTCCAACTCAATAGGAGGGGTTGCAAGTGCATATATGGGTGTATATGTATCCCAGTATGTATAAATGTATGTCTGTGAGTGTATACATATATATTTTAACACTTAGTCTACAGGGATAAGATGCTGGAACTGTGGAGCAGGTTCTTTTGCCAAATTTCTGTCTATATTAAATCCATACATACACAAAACAGAAAATATTACTCATTGCATGTCTCTCCAGCAGATTTTTAGCGAGTCTGGAAATGAATTTCCAGACTTGAATCACGGCTGCAAGTACAGCTGCATGTCTGGCAGAGGCAAAGACTTTGCTGGTGGTTGAATTGAATGGGCAGATGTAGCTTAACAGCTACTTTAGAATTTGAAGAAATTATCTTCTTTTTTTTATTTGTCCTGAATTTTGCTAAGCAAGCATAATAATGCCAGATGGATATTCAGAAAGATGTAAACTGAACAGTAGGGAGAAAAATAGGAGAAGTGGTGAATCTCGGCCTGACATCCTCGGCACGACAAGAGGTGGAGCGTTTTACTGGCACAGGACTCAGATCATCACTCAGATGCATGCAAGGTTCCACTTCTCAGAGATGTGATTGACTGAACTAAGTGAAATAGCAGGTTTTTTCTCATTCTGAATACAATGAATGAGATCTGAACTAAGCTGGAAGGTGCACACATAACTCCTGATTTGATTTCCTTTACTAAGCATTTCAATTTAGATTATAAAGGCACAAAAGAAGGCAGTACAAAAAAGACAACAAACTGAAAAAAGAACCATTTCAGCTTAGTCCTGTTGTTAACCATGAGAGGTGGAGCCTCATGGTTCATGGCTCAGCCTTCCATCGTAAGTCCTGCCTTCATACCTCAGTCATCTCTGCTTTTCCTAAGGAAAAAACTTATTTACTGGAAGCCGTTGGTGTCAGTGACAGACAGGTTTTAGCCCACATGAAAATTACATCAAACATTTAATTTTGAAACTCAGTATTTAGGATTCCTCGCCCTCTTCTAAGAACCCATCCTTGGGAAGTTGCCTCCACCAGTTCAAAGTGGTAACGGTTTCACACGTGTCCATGTAGTTTGCAGTAAAGCCATTTTGATATAAAAATACGGATTAACATTTTTCTCTAGCTATAAACCTGGCTTCATCCAACATTCCCTGAAGCCAATGGAGGTTTTTCATTGACTTATTTGAGGTTGAATCAGGACAGAGCTGGACCTGAACAGTTTGTTAAGGACTTGTACTTATTAACTCTTTGGGCTATTTTCTGCCAAATATATTCAGATACTTGCCCAAATGTGGCCTTATTGCAGCCTGGAAATGTTCCCATCAAGAATTACTTCTCTGAAGCTACAGTGGCTGGCTCCTTTGGTGCCTATAGGTAAATGCCCGAGTCTATAAGGAACTGTGCAGTCCATTTGTCATGGTTAAATACTGGTGTCAGTGTCCCCTATAGTGAGTCTGGCATTTGGGTTTTGGTGTTTTTTTTAAATCAGAGATTATTAGTAAAAATTAATTTAATTACTAAGTGTTTAATACCTAACAAAAAAAAAAAAGAAAGAAAAAAAACCCTAAGCCACATTTAATCCCATTATACACAGTAGCAGACCAACGCTAATGCTGTCTTGTGAATCCAGACTTCTCTCTCTTCTCCTCCTGCTCTGTTCCAGATCCCAACAACAGGCAGGCTTCATCTGCTTCTAATAAAAGGTAAAAAGCCTTCTTCCTTTCCTCACCAGACAGCACTGCTAGGTCCACCACCAGCTTTTGCACAGCGGGAAGATATGTAATCTTTCCTTCTTCACTTCCCTACCCCAGCCACTTCCAGTAACGGAGCAACCCCAATCTCTTTTCATGACCTAAGTCTCATAGGAAAGCATCACAAAGGAAAGGATGGCCTGAGACTCTGGAAAGCGCAAAAGCAAATCCAATCAGAAATTGTCTGGTTTAGGTTCATCCAATCTCAGACACAAATCATAGAGAGAAACTATTTAAAAAAAAGTACTTGGCTACCTCAGATAAATAAAACTCTGCTTCTGTGATTGATGTGAGATGAATAATCAGGCTGTTTATAGCAATGCATTTCACAGGTATCATACAGGTGTCAATTAGACCAAAGTGAATGTGAGAGGCAAACTGCAGTGGAGTTGCAGTAAGCATTTCCCAAACAGTGAGTAGAAGTACTTAATTCTCTTGCAAAATTTAAAATCTTTTCTTTGAGCTAACCTCTCTAATTATTAAAAGAAGCAAAAATCAATTGGCACTGTTTAAATAAATGTGGCTTAAAACTCTTAGAGATCCTAAAATGAGTGTAATACCGTAATGCAGTACAAAGTGTAATGGTAATTATTACATTGGACACCTCACAATAATTAGTAGGTATGTACCAGGGTTTAAACATGAGAAGAACGTGTCTGAATGTTATTTATAAGATTTTAGCAATTTGTAACCATCACAGTGCCACTATAAAACATGACTTAAATTTCATAATGAGCTTGGGTGAAAAACACCAGTTATTATTAGCTGCTTGTCTGTAGAGCTCCATCATATGAAAAGCAATTATTATGAACTGAGGTGGTGAGAGTAAGGAAAATGAGTCTAAGACAAAGTCCCTACAAATAGCTCTCATGTTTGTGCATGGTTTGTTTGTCTTCTCTTTCGCTCCCACTTTGAGCTGTGGAGTTGGGGGGGGGGGGTGGGANTGGCAGCTCATCATTACAGGCACCAGGCACACACTGTCCCATCTGCACTGCTTATGGTGGTGAGGTCGCATGGGGTTTTACCCAAACAGGGTCTCAGGGGTACAATAACATACCTCTTGATTTGGCTGTGAAGTTATACTTATTATTAATAGACAAGATAAGAGGCTGGGGCTCTATTCATCCACTTTAGTGCTAATTATTCAGTTTGATCTGAGCTGATTATGATACTGATAGATAACCACACCACATTTATAGCTATAGCAAGCAGTGGCCAAGAACTTTGGCTCATGCTGCTGTTTGGTTTCTGATAGGAAAGGAGGAGAAAAAAAGAAGCTGCTCTGGCTGATTAGCAATGTGTTGCATGGGACCATTTATAATGAAGCATATCATTTAAATTTTCCTTTACAAATGAGTCCAACTCTCTTTGCAGGCTGCAGGCTCTGTTAATTGTCACAAACATTGCTTTTTTTTTTTTAAACATTATTAGCTCTTTGGCAGGATCGCCATTGTTGACTAAAAACTTGGCATGATCAGGGCTTGCTGAATAATTTAGGTTGTTGGCAGCTGGAGTAGGAGAACACACACATCTAGGCAGGCAGACGTGCTGCTTGAGCTCTTTATATAATAGCATTGTATACAAAGCAGAGTATAGTCAGCAATGACTTCTGTGTCTGTTTATAGGTAAACACTGATGTTAGTTTCACAGAAAAAAAGATGAGGGATACTTCAAACTGTATATAATATGTGAGACAGATGCACTGCTGATTGTTCAGATGACTCCCTTAATCTCTGACTTTCACAGAATATGATTACTGCAGATTCTGAGGAGCAGCACTTCAAGTATGTTTCTGTGCACTTTGGCACTTTGGGTCTTGCATATAAACACCACTGCACATAATAATGTTACTGCGAGCTTAGCCGGAAAAAGAACTCCTTGCACTTTTCCTTTGTGCAGCAAATGGCTCCCAATTGTACTGTCAGTCACAGAGAAAATGTGCAGCTCGAGAGATGCCCATTTTGGAATTACATTTGTCTGCTGTATGAACTCCCACTTTTATCAAAGCATCTAGAAGAGAGATAAAATACATAAAACCTGCTGTGTGCATCCTGATGCAAGGCACCCAAAGCATTAATGATGAGCGCTCGGTAGGTGTTTCCAAAAGAGTTATCTCCCACAAAAATTCCTCCTGTAAATTTGATGTAAGTGACATCTGTCAAGGTGCATTTCTTGTCTCATTCATGTACTTGTGTGTTGTACTTTACTGTCATTATTGCAATACCTATGAGATGGGGGCTGGACTTGTTCATTGCAAAGTTTGAGCAGTATTGAAAAGGAGAGAAATCAAAGATAAATAAAACATGAGGGCCCAGTACTGGTTGTATGGTATCTTTTTGTTTCATAAGCCCAACTTGTGTATTGCCTCTCTACTTTTCCAAGTTGCTGTTCACTTCCCAGGAAAGTCTTCTCCCTTCCAAGCTCCTCACTACTTAATTCCCTTTTAAACCCTTTGAGGCCCTCTGCTTCCCAGGCCTTTTTCTTTCTGCCCTCAAGCCTGAGTCCCTGGAGGGGGAGGACTCCACTAGAAAATGTCTTGTGGATTTCTGTGACAGCCACTTGACAGGTATGATAGAACATAATGAGAAATGAATAAAACACTCTCATAGCAGTCTCAACAGAGGGAAAATAACTGAGTTAGACTGAGGATGAACAGGCTCTCATCCACCCCCACATACATCCTGGTCCCATAATCAGTTCTGGAGTACAAGGTGGAAAAGGTGTCTGTAAGCAGGCAGTGTGCTCTCTTGACAATTTTCATGGTTATTAGCTAAAAAAGATTAAGCATTGATAAAACTAGAATTTCCCCCAATTATGCTGTGACACTTCTATGCTTAACAAGAAGGAGTAGCAGAGTGAATATTACCTAAGCATTATAATGCAGACTTCATTTAGAATGCACAGGCCCATGTGTTTTCCAAAGCAAGCATCTGATAATTACCAGAGTGGTCTTCCTGCAGCATGACAACTTTTGCGATCATATGTGGGAAGCATTTCTGAAATGTACCTACTGTATGGCATTCCAATTGTTATTTACTGTATAGATTTTGCTATGTAACAATAGCCAGCACAAAACAGTGTATAAATGTACTATGCAGACTGCTGATGAACCCACCCATCATCATAATCTATTTTATCAGACTGTGTTACGATTGCATACTTAAAAGTTCATAAATAAATGACTTCACCAATACCTTTTTTATTTCCTAGAAAACTGCACAGACATCCCCAACATTTGTTAACAGATTTCTAAGAATTTTTTCAGTTCCATTAATTTTGCTTTTGTTCAGGAACTAACTGCTTATGTTTGCCACTGGCGTGTTCAGGGATATACCGGCAATAGCTGTGTGTTCGTAAGAGAGAATGCATGTGAAAGGCCCAATCCACTTTGACACTAAAGCATGAACTTTACTCCAGGTATATAGAAAGTCACAGTGACTTTAATCCAAATACTCACCATGACTCGCATATGCCAAAGTGCTTTGCTGGATTAAGACCATATTTAGCAGCTGGTTGTAGTTAGCTGTGTTGCACCGTAGGAAGTTAGTCGGCTCTGCAGCTGATAGACTGTTAGCAACTGATAGCAAATGATAGATTCTCTTCACAAACAGTTTAAGGGCCTCCTTTCATGAGAACAAACTAAGTAAAATTTCCTTTCATAAATTCAGAATTTTTGTAGGAAAATTCATGGTTTAGATTATACTAAAATTAATACAAGTCCTACACTGTCTCTACATTAGTTTCTTAAAATGTATGTTTCTCCAGGTTTTTTCCCCAGGGGTTTCATGTACTGAACATTTCTGCATACAATTATTTATCATCATCATGTTTCCCCAGATCAAAAATGCGACTGCATGCCCACAGTTTGAATTTTGCAACACATGACCCATTTAATTTACAGTCAGAATTAGCTGAGTTTTCATTCTTGAAAATATTTGGAAGTACTGACATGCATAAGATTTGGGCTGGAAGTTAACATATCAGGTCATCAGATAGTGTTGAAAATGTTCACCACTATGTTTTATAATTCAACTAGTCTTAATGGTTTCCAAAACAATAAATGATAAATATTAATACAATGACACAAATTACCATTGGGATGAGCTGCACAGTAAAGCAATTGCATTTTATTCCAATTCAGAAACTTTACTGGTAAAACTATGAATATAGTTTTGTGTAAACTAATCTCTAGGGAAGAGAAAAGAAATAAAATCATGGAAAGCCAATGATTGATGCACTTTCCCTAGTTCCTTTTGTCCCAGTGAAAAGCATATTTCTTCTAGTGCAAAAGTGGCAGCTCTTATCTGTTTGAGCATGAGAGCCTCTAGAGTATGAGAACCTTTTAATAAAGAAGACTATTCCTTTGTTATAAATCATTCATTGGGTAAGAAGAGACTCTTACAGGATTAGCAGTGTTACTTAGTTTGATGAATCTCATAATGTTAGTTTTAACAACAGACTCATAAAAATGTTGCTGCTCGTACTTCGGCCCAGCGCTCAGCAGCTATGTACAGACACACGACTACAAAATGTCCAGGATGAAGAATTAAAAGGCTGGGGTTGATTAGCATTTACAAGAAACTTAACAACCAAAGGCTCTATAATCTGTATTGGAGTAACACATTGTTGAGTTGATTTTCTATTTTTTAATGAGTACACGACTATGATCCTAGTGTCACTGTGACAGAGATATTTGATGTTGGGGTGGAATAGACTGAAAGCATCATTGACTGTATCTGCTTTTTCATGTGTGTCTGCTGCAGGAATGGGAAATAGAGTTCCTTAAAGTGAACTCTGAGGTGAGTGCGGGACAATAGAGAATCATTTCCTAGATAGACTTCATTGGTGTACAAATGCAGGACTTTTCTAAACTACTCACAAGACTTCTATTGTCAAAAATATAGAGAGGCTGCACAAATAAATCTAGTGGGTTTGGTGGATTTTTTTTGTTTTTTGGTTGATTTGTTTGGAGTTTTTTCCTAATAACTAAGTGGAGTTAGTCACTCCAGCATAAACATCCACATTTGACATCAGTGCCAAGTGGTCATATATATACCTCACTGGAACCTTAGTACCAGAGCTGATCAAAAAAAGTACGCTCTTGCAGAAATCTTTGACTTGACATCACAAAGGCAAGGAGAGATGTTTTAAATACACTATCTACTTCATACATTGTCAAAAAGAAAATTTTCTATCCATAAAAAAAAGCTATAAGCGTAAATGCTTTGACTAGATCCTTCAGGTTCATTCTGAGCTAAGCAACGTAGGTACAAAATATATTTCCCTTTTTTAAAAATAAATGTCAGACTGCAAGCGTTGCTGTAAGCTGCATTGCTAATGTTTTAATTAACTGACTGGAGAAAGGAATTTGCATGTCCAGAACAGACTTCAAGCTGTGAAGGTGGATTTCACTGAGAATAAGGTCAGATTTTCTCTCACCTATCAATCCCTAGAGATCTAAAGTCCTATTAGGGTCCACAGGTATCTAGTCAGCATCATCAAAAGGTCCTAGAGAACTGTTCAGACAACCAGACAGAAACTCAAATGAGCTGAACTACTGCTCCAGGTTCTACTGACTGCACTGGAGGTATCTCCACTGGCTATGATGGGAGACTGGACACCATGGGAGCTCAGTGCACATGTCTGTACCTAAACCAGGAGCACTAATGTCAGTGACTGAACACAATCCCTAACTGTAGCTATTTAAAAATTGCCTGGGATGAATCACCCTTTGTAATCTTTCAACTAGTGGTTAAGAGGGCTATTGAAGTTGCTGAACTGCAGGGTCTTAAAGCCTTCTGGGCTTCAAGCAAGAAGTAGGAACATGAGTGGCCACCTAAAACACATCAGTGGCCACTTCTAAGACTGGCTTATAAAATGGTTGAAGCAACTGCATAATACATAATTATACAGTTAGGAGGTCTAAGAAAGGGAGTAACCCTGCACTCCAGAGACAACTTTCAGAGTTGAATCTTACCCTCAGGGGTAAGAGAGCATGATGTAAACTGCCATTCTGCAAAGCACACCAGAGTCTCTTCAGACTTTTGGGGACTTGTTGCATAACGACACTCCTTAATAATATTTTGGAAGTGCTGAAAAAAAAAAGATGTTAACATGACTGAACTTTTTCAACAGAAACTGTTTGCCAAGTTAGTGAATAATTCTGACACTGCTGAAGCAGCATTTTTAGTGAACAGAGCTATTCCTTTCTCCTTCTCCAAAGCCACCCATCTTTATTGATGTTTCCTTCCTACTGCACCTTCTACCTCTGCTCTTTCATGGTGGCTATGGCTGAAATAACTTCTCACCTGATGTCAAATTTTACCATTTAATTTCAGACTTTAAAGCAATGTTGTTTCCAAATCAGTGCTAGACTTTGGGAGGTGTTTGGGAAATTTCTTACTATTCTAAAGCAGTTTGTTCTTCTCTAGAAAAATGTCACAGTCTGTAAATTTTTGCTACAGCATGGCACAATCATTTTACTCTCTTTAGCTCATCCAAATTGAATAGTTTGTGTAGTGAAACCTTTAAGTAACACCAGGGAACAACCGTTGATCTGCCAACAAGTGGAGTTCCTTGTTCACAGGAACAGTTTAGGAGCTAGTCTTATTTGCATATGAGGTTAAGAGCAGGAGAAGGGGTTACTATTATTTTACTGTGATCTAGACTGGGCAAAAACTGAAATATGTAGAAATGTAAAATGAACAGAGAATCACAGGGGTCTGAACAGCATGATGTGCAGTATGTGTAGTAGTAGTTTTCCAGAAGTGGTAATTACGTCTACAGCCAGAACTGTGAATGTATAATAGAATTAAGTCTAATAAAAGACACCAGCAATTGCATTCAAACAGAAAAACAAAACCAAACAGAAAAAGACAGAAATATACTCCCTGTTTTCATTGTACTGGATAGAGTCCGGTATTACAAAACAGCAGGCTGATCTCAAAGGCCAGTCTGCTGCAGGAAAACTGCAAACTGTACTCGTCATGGAGTGAAGGACTAGAAAATAAATAAGGTATTGCTAGCAGTTAAAAGGCTATTTTTTGTTTGTTTATTTTTTCCCTTTTACATCCTTTCATGAAGAACCTCAACACACACAACTCAGACCAAAGTTAATGCAAGAGTGAGGATTCAGAGTAGTTCATAAGTTCAAAAGCTAGTTAAATAAAACATGCTTTTCATATCATTTCTCCCTCTCTTTGATAATAATTCTTAAATGGACAATCTTTCATGACACAAATGTTGCCTATAAAAAGTCACGCTACATCAGTATGTACCACTCAGTTAATACTGTTATTTAACTGTCCCACGCAGAAGGGAAAGGTTTGGAAACTACTGTTCTAGAAAGTTTGGTTCCAGGTGAAGGTAGAAAAAACTCTTTTGAGAAACCAGCCCCCCTCATGCCTATTTGTTTTCTAGTAACAAATGGCATGTACAAAGGCTGAGGTATCAATAAGTCTTGTGAATAAGCAGTCTCCTTGTTAAACCTTGCTAAAATCTCCACAAAAATCTGGCAACCATCCAGTTGAAATTGGAGATCAGACTTTTGGTTTGTGTTGATCTCAACTGTCACATAATTGATTTCCCTCTGGCCCTTTGCCCCTGTGTTATTAACTTGTAGAATCATTGTAGGGTTTAAGCATTCAGGAGCCGACAAAGGATTCTACCAGCAATTTTAGACAACAGTGAGCTGTATTTATCTGTATACCATCCTTTACCTAATGTAGATAACTGTAGCTCCAATTTCAAGTTTTCTCAGCCATTAAATAAGCAATGATTCTCTGTAAGTCAAAGCACCAGTCAAAATATGAACAATATATTATTATGGTATGGATATGAGCTGAAGATTGCACCAAATATCTGGAAAATAACTAGTGCTTTGTGTCAAATAAACACACGGTTGTCAAGGAAGGCAAATCACATGATTAACGATGAGAATGAACACACTGACGACCCAGAGAAGAAAGTTTCTTCTTGTGCTTTAGATTCTGCTTCTTCTCTTCCTTTTATTCAATAACTCTTTTTTTCCACCTCCTGCCTCTAACCATGAGAATTTTGCCATGTATATAACAGACAGACCTTACTTTAAATAAAAGGCTGCACTGACTCCCACTGAACATGCTGCTTAGATTAACTGGGACAAACCAACCCCCATCCAATCCAGATCCTGTGTTGCATTTTGTCTCACCTTTGAAATGAAGGTTGTCTTTCCTCTCTGTTATTCTCTGTGAGACACCAGACAGAGGGAGGGAAAATAAAGAAGTGAGCAGCAATCAGGGAACAACACTCTCTTCCCTCATCTTCCATATGCAATGTTGTAGTCTTGATATTTTTAAAGCTTTCTCCCCTGTCTGCCTACACGCTTTAGCCTCCCCTTTCTTTACTCAGAACTAAATCTCTAGGCAATCTACAGCATATCCTGATGACGGGTAGTCTTTCAGCCGGTCTTGGGCACTCGTTTCAGAGCAGAGCAAACTGCTAGCAGCAAAATGCTTGAACTCCTGGGTTTTGAAGTTTCAGGTTCCCTATCAAAGTAGTAGATATTAATCATCTTCTACGAGACTTTCAGCAGAAGGTATACAATTTTCCCAGTGGTATCTTCCTTTTAAAGAAAGTGTAAGAAGAGTAAAAAATCATTTCAAAAGATTTAGGATTGAAGAAAATAGCTAGATCCCAATGGATAAAGAAACACTGAAAAGTAGAAAGTGTTCTTAAAGGCTAAAAAGCAAGCTACTCTTTAAATCCTATAAGATTTCTATTTTATTTTATTAAAGGTACTGAATAGCCAGAGTCTTAGAGCTCCCACTCTTGACTTCCCATTCCGGTGCAGATGCAGGCTATTTTCTCAGAAGCTCCCTGCACATCTGCCATTTGTAAGCATTTCTCCACTAATTCCCATGTTTTACAAATCTTGATCCTTTCTTGTTCTTGTTGCAAATCATACCATCATCTGGATAAAGTGGGTTTCAAGATATAAGACTTAAGACATTACAGGTGGGCATAAATACAAAAAATGTAAGGTGTCTGCTATGAACAGCAGAGAGACTCTATTTAAAGGTATTATTGAGCATCATTTTAAAGAGATGGAGATATTGCTACTGTTATGGAAATTCATATCTCCTCTGGCAATTCTCATCCCGTTCACACCAGTTCACGTATATCCCTTAGCTACATAGATGATGCTGTATAATCCTTCAAACATCTTTCAGTTGATACAAGCACCACCTTTTGTACAAATCCAAATACTATCTTCAGGAGGGGAGTGGTATGTACCTTTATTGCATTCAATTCATTGAACAAAGACTTAAAAAAATAGAGCAATTTCCTTCCTTTCTTCATAGCAGAATACAATACTGGGTAAAGTTAAAATAAGAATCTGACTAGTTTTCTTCCTCCATGCTATAGTAACTCAAAAGTAACTCCTGAAAGTCCAAGGGCAATGACTGATTCAAATCTTTATAACAGTAATCAGAATCTGGACCAGTTAAATTATTCAAAAATTAAACTATAAACTCCTTATGCACAGGAGTCAGAAAGAGAGATCTCCACTCTGCAACATCTCTGGAAGAACTAGTTAGAGACAGATTTTTACCTGTTTGTCACAAACCTATTATTTGTTTCAAATCTGCAGAATTAACTACAGTACATGAAAAATAGTGAGCCTTGTTTGTAGTTTGGCTCAAAAAGGTTTGAAAAATCTATCGTGTAATTGCTCAGTTTTATCTTGGAAGACCAGAAGGCACCAAGCTAATATCCCTGGTTTTATAGCAGAAAAATTGCTATATTTTGAGTTTTATCAGTATGCTTTTTAAAGTACCCAGGTGTTGCAGCATTTTGCCCAATTAACCCATGATAGTCGATCCAAAATTCTTCAGGATTTGTCATTGAGTTACTAACATAAAAGCTTGGGTGTTTGAGTCTTTGTAAAATTTTTCTTGCCCTTTACACGTTTCTGTGAATGACAATGAAATCTGTTCCAAACNATCTGCAGAATTAACTACAGTACATGAAAAATAGTGAGCCTTGTTTGTAGTTTGGCTCAAAAAGGTTTGAAAAATCTATCGTGTAATTGCTCAGTTTTATCTTGGAAGACCAGAAGGCACCAAGCTAATATCCCTGGTTTTATAGCAGAAAAATTGCTATATTTTGAGTTTTATCAGTATGCTTTTTAAAGTACCCAGGTGTTGCAGCATTTTGCCCAATTAACCCATGATAGTCGATCCAAAATTCTTCAGGATTTGTCATTGAGTTACTAACATAAAAGCTTGGGTGTTTGAGTCTTTGTAAAATTTTTCTTGCCCTTTACACGTTTCTGTGAATGACAATGAAATCTGTTCCAAACACTTACAACGGAAAAACAAGGTTAGCTTCTGATCACGATTACCGCAAGACACCTTAGGAGCTTTTATATCAATCAGTAGGTCATCAATAAAATGTCTGAATACAGATCTTTATGATTTCGAAGAGAAATATGGAAAATCTGGCGGAAGGGTCATGTGTGTAAATGGTCCTACATTGTGTCTGCTCTCATTTTGGTTCTTGGTTTTCAAGTGAAAAATTAAGCTGAAAGTTCATGGAAAAATTTGTCATGCTTCAGAGAAAACAAGTGTCAGGTGAAATCCAGTGAGTCACAGCAGTAAATGTGTCCACTAAAGGAAAATACACTGTGAAAGTTGTTTAAAAGCAGCATTTAAGCCTTTACAAATGCAATATGCATTGAACAAGCAAGTGTACCAGACTATAGAGTACTAATAAAGTTCTGATATTCCTGCCCAAGCCTGAGTCACTCTGGCCTTTTGTATTTGAATTCATCATGTTTATGATGCTGCTGTAAACCTTGGACCTCAATTACTACATGATAACAGGTTTTTATTGCATTACCCTTTCCAGACCTGAGAGCTTGGATTTCCCTGCACTTAGGCACTGGGACACAGCTGGGAGATGGTCTGCATAACCAATTAGTAGATTACATCTGAAAATATATATTCTTCACCTCAGAGGCCTAAAAATGATCCATCAGCTCCAGCTACCTGCTGCTGCCGCTTGAGAGGAGGGAAAGAGGGAAAGAGAAAAGATTTGGCTACATTTCTATAATTGCATAAACAATGCATCATTCACTTGACAAACTATATTAATAGCACCCTAGAGGGAATGTTCTGAACATGCAAAATATTGCAAAGCATTTGTATTTTATGGCAAATCTTTTTATTTTTTCAGTTAAAATAATAATAAATATTGATTTTCCATGTACCTTTACTGTATCTAGGCCACTTCCTGGCAGTGTCCGTGAAATTTATTTAAGTCATTTGGTTTAAGTTTTTAGGCATCAACGGTATCATATCAAAACACTCAGGTTGTTTTCCCAGAATCCTGGCTTATGTGTTGTACCCAGAATTCCTGAGGAAATGCTTTATTGTTCCCCCTGTTGTTCCTCACTTTCATGAAGCATTTAGGGTTAATTGTGGAAGAGAAATTGGCAGGGATCTATAAGAGATTTCTGACATGCCAGGATAACTGGGTCTCCTACAGAAGGAAGTTTTTGGAACAGAGAAAACACGAGAAAGAGTAAGATTGTGATAAAATGCATGGTACCTTGAACAGAATTATGGATACTTTGTCCAGCTAGGTGATACCTCTGAAAGAATTTCATCTGTACTGTCCCTCTTTCACAATCTTCAGACTGTGAATAATAAAGCTTACCTCACTTGTAAACCCCTTGGAGACTTGGGGATCATAAGCACTGAAGCCGAGAGCCCATGTTTCTTGTAGGCATTTAATGATCAGTTGGTTTCAACATCACCTAAAATTCTTCTGGCTTCAGGGCCTAGAAATTATTACTAATAATGATTACCATATGAGACAAATCAACTCTGAGAGGAGCCGAGGGAGAGAATTAGCCCAAATACCACTCAGCAGTGCATCTCTCCCTAGATCTGAAGAGCTGTGACAGAAGTCTCAGCACAGGAAAGACACGGACCTGTTGGAGCAGATCCAGAGGAGGGCCACAGAGATGATCCAGGGGGGTGGAACATCTCTGCTATGAAGACAGACTGAGAGAATTGGGGTTGTTCAGCCTGGAGAAGGCTCCAGAGAGACCTTATTGCGGTCTTTCAATACTTCAAGGGGACCTATAAGAAAGATGGGGACAAACATTTTGCTGTGATCAGACAAGGAGTAATGGTTTAAAACTAAAAGAGGGTAAATTTAGGCTAGATACAAGGAAGAAATTTTTACAATGAGGGTGGTGAAACATTAGAACAGGTTTCCCAGAGAGGTTAGAAACATTCAAGGCCAGGTTGGATGGGGCTCTGAGCAACCTGATCTAGTTGGATATGTCCCTCCTCACTGAAGGGGGGTTGGACTAGGTGACCTTTAAAGATCCCTTCCAACCATTCCATCCCTTCCAAAGCATTCTATGATTCTATGATGCTGTGATTCTAAGTCCCTGAGTTCTTGCCTGCCCTTTGTTCTGTTCAAAGAATATCAGAAAGAGGCATGAATACCCAACTTTCTGTTGCCCAAGACAGAAAGGAGTGGGAGAACAAAGTAAAGGACTGTTGACTGAGAAGCCCAGAAACTGAATGAAAAGAATAAATTGGGCTGTCTGTACAACGACCCATTGTGTTTGGGACAGGCAGCACTGCATATGTGCCTAAAATCAAGCCCCACGGACTGGAACACAGTGGCATCAGTGCACATTCACCACCCAGCAAACTCCCTGTGACTGATCTTCTCAAACAGGCTGGAATTACCATCGGTCTTAAGACCACCTGTGTAGCACATACTCTGCAGGCCAGGGCTCCTAGGGTCTGCACAATCACCTTGACATGTGCTGGAGGCATCATCTGCATGTGGGCAGAGACACGTATAAAGTTCCCCGTCCTGTTCCAAATGGATTGCCAGAGGTCCAGAAATCCCTGACAATGATCCAAAATCTCCAAACACCATCCAAACAGAATTGCCAGGTGGAAAAAGTAGAAGTATCCAAGAAAACTCAGATGACAGACTAGAAAAAAAAAGAGCTGTCTGGCAGAAAAACAGGGAAGAAGAAACAGAGAAATGTAGAGATGAGAAGAGAATGGGAGGAGTGGAAAACACAAAGTTTTAGAGAAGAATGAATACAGCCTGGATAAGAAGTGAAATACTTTGACTCTAATCCAAACCTTAAATTTAAACATAAAGAGGTTATATCAGTAGCATTAAGGTCCAAATAAAACAGCTTAGAAAGTAATGGAAATAGCCAGATAAGAAATCAATCATCATCTGTGTAGGTTTTTTATTTGAAAAACATATAAGAGCAGATTAAAACATAAAAATTGCAGATGGTCAATATTACATCACCAGCAGTCAAAGCAATATTTCTTTCTTCCTTCCTTCCACTGAACCAGACCTTCACCTGCCACATCTTAATGTGTAAACTTTACTGTCAGAGGAGCTGGCTGAACAAGCAGAAGTCAAGAATTTCCACAAATAATTAAAGCATAAAAAATAAATAATAAATGATAGCTGCCAGAGAACATTCTCCCTTCTGCAGATATAGAGAGAAGTTACACAGGAGACCTCAGATAATAAAACATGCTCTTTTTTTTCAAGTCACGAATTCATTTTGCTTTCTCCATTCCCCCTCCTATATATTCATCACATGTTTCACTGATTCTATAACTACATAGAGCTGGACCCCTGGGGGGTCCAACTCTGCCCTCCTTTTGCTAAGCAACATTTATGTGAACAATCACAGTGTCAGTATTGGGATGATGCTTATGAGTAAATTACTAGCCAATGTCAGAAAAGAAATGCAGAATCCTGTGATGTGTGCATTGTTTATGCTGAAGAAATAAGACATATGAATGCTAAATTAGGAAGAACTTGAAATTCTCATTTTTATTATATAGGCCTGTGCAAATAAGGCAGAAAAATCTTCCAGTTACTCTTTACTGTTATTTGGTTGTGTTTGGGTTTTTTTAAGTTCAACATAAGCCTACAAGGTGGAAAAGGCCAAAAGAGAAGTCATTCAGACCTTTATAAATATTTAGGGAGGAAAAGTCAATCTCCAGGACTGAGTCACTCTGTTTTCCTTGGAAAAGATATTGAAAACCTTCCTTCACTTTGGAGCATATTTTCTATTCTTGATTTAAAGCATGCCTTCACTTGAATATTATACAGTTCTACACAATATGTTCTTATGTCAATTTTTTTCTACTGGATTCTAGCTTTATTCAGCACTCAGGATAGACAATGTGTTAGGGAGACATCAGCTGCTAAGGTCATTATTTTTAATAGATTCCCTGAATTATCTAGAGAAAAAATAAGACATTTAGTGAATAAAACAGATGACTTCAGGAAAATGACCTGAAGTCCAACATTTCCTAATGTTTAAGTGCTATATAATGCAATTTTCACTTTTTATATCTATTTGCACATCTTGTATAATTTCTGAGATTTGTAACAAAACACATTAAAAATTAGAAATCCCATTTCTGACATATAGCATATCTCCTCTGCCCTGCTGCACGCCACCAGGACTAGGAACCTCACTGAGCTCTGCATCAAGGGAGTAACTTACAGGCACAGTAGGTCTCTGAGAAACAGAATACTGTTTTCCTTGGACAGCAGGTTTCAGTGACATGAACAGTGAGATTCAGGACTCTTGTTTTCTGTTTGGGGCTTTTGAAAGGAATTTGCTCAAGAAGACAGAGACTACATTTCTGACATTCCAAAGTGATCCTTTATGCTCATCCCAACACTTCCAGTTTGTCCTTGGCTCTGTTTTGCTATTTTTCTCCCTCCCAGCTCTTTCTCCACTTCCACTTTCATCCCTTGTGTTTTCCCAGATTCTCTCTGCAGACATTTGAACCAAAGGTGTTTCTATGTGAGCTCTAGTTTTACCTATCAGACCTTTCCCATATCCTCTTCCAGTCTTCCCACAATCTGCTCACCTAGCCAGTTTCCAACTGGGTTTTTGTTCTACTTAGCATCCTCCTTTAGTCTGGTTTCAAGTGCTCCTTCCCCTCCAAAACCGTAGCTCAAATAACTCTCAATCTCCATTTATCTGCTTTTTTCTGCAACTGAATTCCGTTTTCTTCTCCTACCCCACCCCATGCTGTCCACTTGCCAGCTAGCTGCATTTCTTCCTAGCCTCTTCTTTGCTGCCCCAGTCCACTCTCTGTTTCAGTTTCTTTAACTACACTCCTCATCTTCAGATCCTTCTGCCCCTCTTCAAGACCATCCATCATGTCCTAATCTGCCTTTCTTGACACATCAAGACAAGATGTAGCTTGTCTCCTTTAAGTTTGAATCAGGAAGTTGTCCTGCTCTCTACTTGGCAGCAGTATGGGAGGACCAGCACTAAAAAGACAAAGACATTCTGCTTATTTTTGGTACCTCTCCAGGGTCAAACTCAACATAACACAGCCCAGAACTGAGTAGAAGAAAAGTGGGTTTTTTGCTCTGGGATGGGTGCATTCAGACTCACATTTCAGCTGTTGAAATACTAGCTGTGAAATATCTGCTGATAAGAAGGAAACTGGCCTCTTTTCAAAAGTTTGTGCAGTTGGAGGGTCCTTGGCAAATATTAATTAGGAACACTAAAAGGTATTGTCCAAAGTGCATTTTCTTGCCCAGTTTCTAAGTTCCTAGTATGAGCACTCTAGAGCACACCAAAAAGAAAAGCTGAAAACATTATTCAACAAGTTCAACATCTTTAACAAATGTTACTTCTATACAATTTCCAGTTTTAAGGGGAGAATTACTTCACAATAATGATAGGAAATCAGTTATTTGGGGCTACCTAGGATACCACTCAACTCTCTGGAAAGAAGTCCTCATTTTTTAGCCAGATCTCTTCAAAAGTGCCTATGCCGGAGCATTTAGCACTGCATATGCACCCATACAAACATATGTTCTGGAGTGAGCCTTAATTTCCCAGTGTTGTTTTGTGGGTTTTAAGGTTTCACCTGATTTAGTGAAGATGGATGCACACAAGCTAACTTCAGCTGTTTAAAATCAAGTCTGTAAGATAACTGTAAGACAGTTATCTATGTTTGCTCTGTAGCTAAAAGGTTAGAAAGACAGGGGCTTGTCCCATGAGTAATTTATCCCATTTTAAGATAGGTTGTCAAGAGCTGGTTGAAATGGTGGCATCATCCCTGCTAACAATCATCTGCATTGGTGTTAGCTTCAGGTGACAGTGGAACTGAAATGCAAGCATCAGGAGATCAGTGGGGTGAATAAGTGGTCTGCTAGGAGCCCTGGGACTGCATGGGGAATCCAAATGCAGCCTAGACTTCAAAACTCACCTTTTGACAGATGAAGTTCACTAAGCACCAAATTATTGAAAATGGTCAGAAGTCTAAACATAGAGAAAGGTGAGATTTTGCCTGCTTACCACCTGCCTTATACCTGGGTACCTTGGAAAATGTGGTATTGAGACTCAGATTCAAGAGTCCATGAAATCAATGATAGAAACTGTACTAGTTTTAAATGGACTCATGTCCTCCATTATCAAAGGAAACCATGTTTGTTTTAAGGGCTAAAAAAATGTATTTTTGTATCAGAATTTTTCAGAGTTCAGTCCCAGATGGTTAATTAATGAAAAAAATCAATGTCTCTATTACTTTTTCTCTCCTTCCTTCCAGGAGGCACAAGTGCAGTTCAAATTCTGGAGAAAGAAAAATAAATTAATTAAAAATTAAAATATGCCTCAAACTGGCTTAACTATTAGCTGCTTGTTGTGATCAAACTGCCTCTGCTTTCTATTTTCCACCAGCTTCTGAGACCACCTGAACTATTCAAGCAGCAATTTACACATCTGAGTGCTGCAGCGAGCATCTCCTCGCTGAAGGTCCACAGGTCTGAAATCCCTTCCTCATTTCCATTCCAAGGAAGTCTGAGTCAATTGACCTGCAGGACACGCTGTAAAGCTTAGTAAATAAATGAACTTCAGATAGGCTCAAATAGATAGACTCTGGAGGAGGCATTTTGCAGTGGAAGGTTATGCCGATATGAGATGGTCCAAGGTACTTACAGGAAAGAAGTGCAGACTGAAATGTGGGCCATGAGGTCTGGGGAGGGCATGTGGCTGGGAAGGTGATACTGTCTGTCTCTCTCAACACAGACCCCATGCAGTCATGATTGTGCATATATATATTCTGTTCTGTGCACAGAAAGGCCATGAAATGTGAATCTTACTGGCTTTCTGTATAAGCTCTAGGACTCTATTCTTTGTCTTGCATATTTCACTGCTTCTCAGGAAGAGTCTGATTTTCCCACCTGCACCTCATTTGCCAGGGTGTACAACCATTTCTACTTAAAGAAGAAATTCTTCATCTTCCTTATGTGTTTTCCAGTTAGTCAATATCTTCTGTTTTTGTAGTTTTGCTCTACCTGGCTTTTTACATATGGGTAGTAAGACCTCTCTTTTCTTAGGTATTCATCCTTACTGGGATTATTGAAGAGAGGTTGAAGTGCACAGCAGTGTCGCAGCTGTTTATCATTCAATCTCCCTGTTTGAACAACATGTTTCTCAGTAGATGGACAATACCTTAAAGAACTCTGGTCTGACAGAAACAAGTAATCCCAGGAGATGCAAAACCAATGAAGTAGTTTTCTGGAGCTTGTGTGCAGGGTATACATCTGTTATGTACTAGGACACAGAGACTGGTTTAAGATTCTCCTGAGTTTTATAATATCTCTGTGTAAATTCTGTGATATTGGATACAGGTGAGTTCACCTTGCAACTTTTCCTTTAGCAGAGGCACTGACATGCCCTTTTTCCTCAAACTGGCTAATTATGTAACACTGTACTTGAGTTATATATATATATAAAGGTTTTAATGGAACTTGTAAGTTCTTACTGTACTCGAGATATCTCCCTATTTATCGAATTTGTCTGAAATTGAGTCAGTGGAGCCAGCAGTCACAGAGGTGGACATTCGCACAGCATGACTCTGTAGATGCCATTGCTTAAAAAATCCATCTGAAAATAGAAGGAAACAACAATGTCTGGCGTGATACCAAATGTCTTCTATCTAGCACTGTCCTCTTTCTCCTGCCATTAGGATGAATATATCCCCTATAAAGGAAAATCTTTCCCCTTCCTCCACAAATCTGTATGTTGTAATGAGGCCATCTCTAGTGTGAAGTCTGAGTCTTATGGTGACCCATTTTGGTCCAAGAGCGGTGGTTTCTGAGCCCATCACTCTTGTCCACATTGCTGTGTTTTTCCTAGGACTTAATGCCCACACATCATGCAGCCTTTTTTTGCCTCAGAAATAGAATGTGTATGAAAAAGCCTACACAAAAAGTCACAGAATGTTTTTTTTGCACTTCTGCTGATGCTTGCGTGGCTGGCTAGCAATGGCTGAACCCCTTAGTACAAACACTGAAAGGCTCTGTGGTTCTCTCATTGTGTCTAGAAGCTGCTGCTGATCCTCCTTCCAGATTCATCAAAAGGTAAATGGCAGTCTCTGATGTGCACCAGCAAAGGAAATGACTGGTCTCATCCTTCCCCGGCCTGCACAGTTGTGCCTCTTCCCTTTTGATGGCTTCAGCATGCAGAGAATGGAAACTCATACAGCTGAAAAATAATCTTCCCCCCCCACTAGTTAGTCTTTAACTGGGTGAGGTCCTTGATCCCTGTACCTGAATGCCTGCATGAGGGGAGCCCCAGAGCCCATGGCAGATGGTGTGGGGTGAGATCCCACATAAGGATGACAATAGGCAATTAAGGTCTATTAATACACTCAGCGCCTGAGAGCAACCTTTACATTTTTGTTTCAATAATTGTCAGTGTGTACCCACTGCAGTTTAAGCACTGTTGTCTTTCTTGTGCAGTATCATCCACAGTTAATTACAGGATCTTTAATTCTCCTCAGTAAGAAGATATGGAAATCATAGTCCTTGAAGGGGGCATGGTGTCAGGCCTCTATCACTGCCCGAGGGCCAGGTGGACATGTATCATAAGACCCTTCAACAAAGCGACAGGACAGTAAGGGTCTGATTTGGGAAAGCCTGCTAGGAAGAATGACTTTTTGTCACAAGCACAAAGGTGTCTGCCTGGAGGTTATGAGTGAATAGGCTGATATTTTTTCTTTTTCAAAGAAACAGATGTAGTAATTATTGACAGGACACGAGTAAACAAGCATCTGAGAAGTTTCTGCATGCATTAAAACAGGAGACAACACAACACTTTCACTGATGGTGTGGTGAGCAAGGTACCATTCCGGTCACTGCATTCAGATATTCACCCTGTAAGGCACTGAAACTTGCTGGAGCGGCATACCCTGACAAAGTGACCTTTTTTATATATTATTTTTTACTGCATAGTTTGCACTTTGTTGATTTGCCTGGGCACCTGCTGTAAACTGCAAATATGTTCCTGTCATCCTGGCTGAAAACAAAAACTGTGAATAGCGTAGTTCTTTGGTGAACTGGAGCTAGCAAAGAGCAAAAGTACCTGTACAAAATGCTGAGGTAAATCTCCCCGTCCTACAACCTTTCCCAGCTTTGACCGTGGGCTGTGAGCAATTTCCAGTCATCACAGGGGCCACTGTTAGTTTTTCTTTTAAACAGTGATTGTTCTTGAATACACAGAACAGGAGATTTCTCTGCTAGCCGATCCCTTAGCATTTTGTCCTGCTTGGTACCAAATTTACATGCTCCTAGAGCGGCCGAGTCACTCTCTATAGGCTCATTTATACCCTGTGCTCCACTTCTGTGTTTGTGACATTTTCTAAAACCATTAACTGTCATTTTAAAGTGTAGCTGCAATGTTTTCAATGCAATTGTGTACTCTGTGTCAGCCTCTGTAGCTACAGCTGGGTGAATGTACAGTAAATTCTTTGTCTTTCTACCCCTAAGTAATGCAATAAAATAGCTTTCTTGTCTCTCAGTTAAATATTCATCTCTTCTGGTAGCTGAATAAGTAAGGTTGAAATACCTTTTACTATTGTCTACACAGCTTGACAGAGGCAGAAGCCCCAGGTACAACATAATTATATCTTTGGGTTTGGAAGGGAGTAATTTTTGAAGGAAAAATAAAGACCTTTGATCCTGAAACAAATGTCTTCCATCTTTCATTAAAGTATGTACTGGGAATACACCTAACCTGAAGGGGAAAAAAAAAACAAACATAAAACAACTGCTTTCTCAGTTGTAGGAAGTTCCTTGCAAACAGAAAGTAGAGTTCATGGTTGCTGGTATTTTTTGCATTCAGAAATCATAATTTGAGACTGGCTCTGTATTTCTAGGAGATGAAGTCTGTACTTCAAACAGTTTCATTAGAGCAGGATGCCAGTGAGATGCTTGAGCGCTCAGAATATCTCAGAATTACCACAATAACTGTCTTGTTAGGCACATGTACAATCACCTTACAGATTCAAAGGGTTGCAGAAAATCAATTTAAAATACTGAAATGTTAAGAACTTATTTTAAAAAGTATGAAGAGTTTAACAATCGTAATTTCTTTGAGAAATGGAGACACTAAATCCATTTTGAATACATATGTCAGTGATTTTAAAAATGTGTAATTAGTGTTTTTTAAAAATTAGTCCCACTCTTCAGAACAAAGGCATTGGCATTTTGGATTTTTGGTGAAACCAACACTCCCATTTTCATAGAATCATTGAATCATTAAGATTGGAAGAGACCTTCAAGATCATCCACTCCAACTGCCTACCTACACCACTACTAAACCATATCACCCAGTGCTACATCCAGATGCCTCTTGAACACCTCCAGGGGCAGTGACTCTACCACCTCCATGAGCGACCTATTCCCATACACAATCACACTTACAGTGAAAAAATTTTTGATCAGTTTCAAATGCAATTCACATCTCAGTTAAGGGAAAGCACCTCTTATGCAGAAAGCATCTCACATTAAGCCAAGTATTTTCTTGAAACGAGGAGATGCCCATTGTTGAATACTGTCCCAGATCAAATCCCTGTTTCATAAATAGTGTTTAAATTTAGTATGTTTTAAAGTTCAAATTAGCTAAAGATATCTAAGGACTTAATTTAATACTCATTAATGTTCAAAATTCAGCTCTGCATTGGGGTTTTTTTATTCACTTCAAAAATTTTAGTTTAAGATTCTCATTTGTGTTCCTCTACAGAGTATTTTTTGTGGTTCCCAGAAGTCACACCAATGTATCAGAGACCTACTTCATGAAGCACAGTAAAATCTCATATTAAAAAGTTTGATTTTTATCTCCACCATCTTGCACTGTATAGAAAATCCTATCTGATTGAACAAAGAGATAAGAAAATGTGATAAGATCTTGTTCTGACTGCTAACCAGTGACCAGGGCATACCAGCAGCTGAGACAATATGAATTTTTTACAGAAAGATCTCAACTGGACTGGAGTATGCCTAGAACTAGTTTTTCCAAAATGTAGAAATATTTGAGTCAATATCATCTCGAGAAGATTTTGTAGACAGCCTGTGATAGTAGACAGCACTGTACCAAGGTGTAAAGAAGAAAATAATGTAATTTCCCAAAGAACCAAGAAGTTAAAAATAAACAAATGAAAGGGTCCATTTTTAATTTTAGAGTAAGGTTATGCAATCCCAGACTCATCAGTGCTCCTACTAGAATCTGGAGTTCATCATTTGATACAAAAATAGAGGAAGAAGAGGAACTGCTTTTGTGAGCCACCAAGATGCTGTAGTTAGGCAAAAAGGCAAGCAAGATCTCACGTGTGTCAGGTGAAGTATTTCCACTGGAGACAGGTGAGGCACCAGCAAGACCTCATCTGAAATGCAGCATGTCCATACTGGCCATTCATTCACAGGATAGATGTGCCCTGGCTGGAACTGTTTCAGAAAACAGCTTTGAGGATAGTGGAAAGAAAGAAGACCCTATTTCAAAGTACAGAATTAAAATATTTTGTTTGCCAGCCTATCAAAACACAGCCTAGAAGGAGATGTGAGTACTACTTACTATGGAATAAACATCAGGCAAGGATAAGATACTATTTAAGGAAAGAACAGTGTTAGGCCCAAACCAGTTTGATATAATCTAGCCAAAGATAAATTTAGACTGGAAACCAGAAAAATTCTAACCATAAAACCAACGAGGTTTTGGAACAGCTTTCCATGGGAAATTAGATCAGAAAAAATACAAATCAATTTTAGGATGCAGTTGTTCAGTTTATGCAAGTTCGGCAGAATTGTCTATTCAGTTATCCAGTCCTAAATTCCTCTATTCCTAAAATTTTAGTGTTGCTAAGATCATAGCATAATAAGCACATTAAGCATTAACATCCAGACATCCAATATCAGCCATGAACAAAATCCCAGGCAGTGTCAACACTATGTTATTGTCTATTTGTTGATTTCAAGTTGGAGTCTTTTTATGTGTAAGTGTCCCAGATTCAGAGCTATGTCTAACCATAAGAATTAAGGTTAGAATTTAAATGATGAATTAAAATTAATCAAGAAGAAAGATATGTAGTTTAAAAGCAAAATGTCATTTCTCACACTGAGAATCTGAGTCCCACATCAACGCACACACTGAAATGTATTTTCTCTCTTAATAGTACATAAGAATGAATTCGTCCTCATAGACACTGATAAGTCATGGAATCTGAGAGGAATTGGAGCTGTATCTCATTTTCTCTTCATTCTCTCCATTTTCCTTTCCTTCCTTATCTTTCTTGGCACCCTTAAATGCAAGGCATAAATACGCATCGGATTGCATAGAAACCTTGTTCTGAGGTCACCGCAGGAGTGCAGTGACCGGCTACTGGGGGGATGCTCCTCATGCCCTCCTCTCACCTCTGGCTCTGCTGCCAAGGGGAGAGCTCCAGGAGCTTCAGAGCCTCACCTCTTGCTTGCTCTCATTTGCTCATCCTATTATTATCCATCATTGGTCCCAAGAAACGCATGCCCTGCTGTCTAAAAAACTTTTGTCACTTTGAAAGCTATTCGTGAGCTATTTCTTTTTCTTATAAAGGCCTTGAAAAAGTACAATAGTCATAATGTCTTTTATTATTAATCTGTCCACAGGAGCCAATTTCTATACATTTCTGTGTGTACTTTAATTCTCTCATGAACTAGGAGAGAGCTGTATTGAAATCTTTGCCCAAATTATAAATCCCAAGCTTGTTGGTAGACTGGAGCCTATGTCAGCAGGACGGCCATGTTTGCACCGTGCTGTCTTTACAGTAGACCCTCCAACACAAGGGCAGAGGACAAACCAAGAAAAAACATTGCTAAAAGGCACTGATCAGGGTAAAAGGAAGAATAAAAATAGCACTAGGGGATTATTTATTAAATCTCTACCAGTCTTGGGAAAAAGCCAGAAAAGCTGAAAGCTGAATAAAGATATTTGGCTGGAGGATCAAAAAGCATTAGTGATGGACTACCATGTCCACTGGCAGAGCTCCAGCATGGGCTGCTCACCATCTCTTGACTCTGAACTCTCAGACTTTACTTAACTGGAGCAAGCCATGGCCCTGCTCTCAGTCTGGGGCTATCTCTGCCATTTCCAAGATACCCTCTCTCCCTGGTACGTCCCATAGAAATGGGACTGCCTAACTGTCTTTTGGCCACCAAGACCATTGGTGACCATCTGGAAGTTCCTGTAGCCTCAATAGTCTTTCTCAGAGGTCTGGCTATAGCTTTCACTCCAGAGCATGCCTGGTGCACCAGGCTCAGGTGAGGAGCTCATCCCCATCACCATAGCCAGACAGCTCCCTGAGTGCTGCTGATGCCCTATCTGTTTTGGGCCTCACTGTCCAGAGCCCTGCCACTCCTCACTGGAGTCTATGCTTGAAAATGTTTGGCTTGGTCACCAGCAAATTCGTTGTCCCAGTGGACTTCAACATTGCCAAGCTCTAACAGCTCTCCTACTGACTATTTTACTACCTCTTTGAAATTTCATTCCAGCACAAATGCTCAGGGCACAATGAATCCCCTCTTTCAGAGGGAAGATGACTTGGAGATATACACAGCACCACAGCATTAAAACTGGTTGTGAACTGTGCACAATCAGAGTCTAACTGGTCACACGGACCTTCAAAACTGTGGGAGGACAAGAAATGAATGAGGCAAACTGATGGACCCTAAGTATTTCAGGGCTTTCTTTTCTTTAAGAGCAGGATTGACTGCTTGGCAGGTTTCAGAGAGCTCTCACATAGCTATGTTTAGGGCTGGAGAGGAGCCAACTCTCCATTGTTCAAGTCCGCATTTCATCTGACTTGATGGGAATTCACACTTTATGAACAAGGTCACTCTATCAACTGGACTGTGGCACAGGACTTTGGCAAAATAGGCCATAAGGCAAAGGATAGTTCAAAAAAGAGAAAGTGTTTTAAACAAACACTTTTAACAACCATCTTCAAATTGTTGAAGGGTCTTGGGTTTTCAAAACTTCTTTTTAATGGACAAATGGTAAAGCTCAATTTGCTATGTGTGCCTACTGCCACTTCTCACTGGAGACTATAGGAGATAAGAATGCTCAGCAACGAAAAATAATGGCTAAAAATTAAAATAACTCTCTTCAAGTTTGTTGTTTTCTTTTTTTTAAGTCCCTGGAAATATTCTGTAGGAATTATGAGCAAAGATTTGCACTGTGGGACTTTCTTGCTGAACATATGGTTCAGCCTTGCAGCACACACATGGCTCTGAGTGGTTTTGTTTGGGTTTTCATTGGCCTATGCAGCACCTGAAGCAGGGAAGGGGAGAACAGACAGTGGTCAGGAGAGTCAGAAGATGTATTTTATGCCAAGCAAGCACCATCTCCCCATGACTACTCCTCATACATGAAACCTCTTCCATGTCCCAAGCCACCAGCTGCATTCAAAAATCCAGGAGAGGAGACAGAATTTATCAGATATTTTTTCTCCCTCCCAGGCACCTTAGCCAAAGGATCTAAGAAATTAGTCCCATGCATAACATGAAACCCCAGAAATTTCCAATATTTGGATTTGGGTTAATTTCAAACGATTATACTCATACTGGTTCACTAATTTATTATTGTTTTGCACATTTATTCCAAGCTGCATGAGGCCTTTTATGGAGGTATCAGATATGTTCTCCCAAGCCCCTATTAACACTAATGGGCATTATGCAGGTGCTTTAGCACAGCCTCCACCTTACGGCGTTTTTGTTACCTTAACTATTGGAAAGTGCATTGCTGTGTACACTGGGTGCCAATTGTGTTTGCGAGAGGTAGGAAATTACCAAGTACAGAATTAGCCCCCATCTGAGCTGCATGTATGAGTTATTTGGAAAATATTTGTTTAGTTGCCTTGGAAATAAATAGCTCAAACTTCAGAATGTATTTTTAAGAGGATTAGGTAACATGCTCATAGATGTCCCCTATGAAAGCCTAGTAAGAACAAAATGCTTTTCCCCCAATCCAGTGTCTGATATGATTTGAAGTGAATATGTAAAATTTCCCAGCACATCATTTTGTTGAGGATATTTTTACTAAAGCTCATTAGCTTTTTAAATATATTTTCTTGCTCTAATTTTCCTGTAGCAAGCTGAACTATGAGTCAGTCCAAATGAGATTTAAAATAGGTCTCAATTTTCTATGCATGTAACTGCTCTTAATTGCACAGAACAAGTTTAGACTGGCTCTGTCCAATTAAGACAAAAGGAGAAAAGGATAATTAAAAATAAATCATAACAATCAAAAGTTGCATTTGCAATTTTGCTTTAGATGCTCCCTCCTCCCACATTTTTGAAGCAGTGCTTAAAAGAAATGGCACAGTGTCTTAAAGATGCATTGTCCCATATCTGGCAAAGCAAATGTACCCATCTTTGTCAGGCTAAAAGTACCGATCTCCCTTACCCAATCAAACCCAGTTGTGTGTAGAATTTAAATATTACTTAATTATAACTGTGTTCTCTTTTTTCTTTTTTTTCTGGCCTTGGTCACGCTTTTCTTATTTAAATATATTTTACAGAAACTGTCTTCGGGAATAACTCACAGAATAACCCACTTGGCACTTTCAATTTTGGGGAGAGAGGAAGGAGAAATTTCTGAAATAGTTCCAGTTTGCTTCCAAAAGACAATGTTTTACATGATTATTTCTTCAGGAAAATTAGTTGACAAAAAAGTCCTACGATCTCACAGCTGTGATAAGTATTTTTGGAATAATATATATATATATATGAACACTGTGTCTAAAACATGCCTAGAACAAATCAAAAGCTACTAGCTAATACACAAGGTACTGAGCTGATTTTAAAAGAGCAGCTTACAATTCAGCACCATACTGTCCATGCAAGATTTGTTGCAAAATATTCACCAGGTTGCACTATCACAGTGCAGACCAAAAAATGAATTTTACTGAGGGAAACCACTTGTTCTTCATTATCAATGTGTCATTGTTATTGAGAGAGCCAGAATAAATCAGTTTGATTTCCCTCTGACTACAAAATTTGGTGTACTTAAGAGATATGGAAGCAGGTGGCATCAAATACTTGGAGTTAAGAACTGCTCCATTCTGTATTTCTGGGGTAGGTAGGCTCCATCTCACCTGAGATGAAGCACCAGGAAATCAAGAATCTGTTGCAATGTAATCAACTTTTCTGTCTAGGAAGAGAGAGAAGCTTCATTCTGGAGACAGTATAAGTGAGTAACCAATACATCAATAGATCACCGAGATTAGATAAATCTCACCTTTTTAACTCCATAAAGTAATAAATGTTTCAAGTGAGCTTTCTGCAAACTAGCTTCAGGATGTCTGAAATCAGTGAGTTTATGTTCTTCCAACAGAATCACAGAATCACAGAATCACAACTTATGTTAAAACTCGGAATGCAGAGTAGCTCCACCAGAGTGAATCCAGCCCTGATACTTAATCATGTGTACGTTACAAGGGGAACCGTAAGATCACTATTTACAGCATTTGGTCTCTTATAACTAGCTATCATTCTAGCTCTAAACTTTTGTTGTTTGTCTTAGTTCACTTCCTATATCCATACTAATGCATAAAATGCTTGGGAAGCAAATAAAATTTATTTTAAAGAGTAATATTTACAGTATAGAAATCAGCATCTTCTATTAGTCCTGTAGAAAACCATGAACAAAGGATGCTCTCACTTCCCTGAGAGAGCAAGACTTACATGAAATAAATATTTTTGTCTATTTATTCCTCTGAGATGCATTTTCTCTCAGTTTGCTTATTGTTTTCCTCCCTTCTTGCTGTTCTCAGAGAAACACATAGCTCTGTCCCTTCTCTGGCCAGCATTAGTCAGCGCTGAAGAGAATAGCATCACCTTCATGACAGTCCCAAGCTCTGTTGGCCAAAGCTTGCTCCTGAGCTACCATGTGGTGGGGTGCTACACTATGGTACCAGCTGAGCATTGAGCCAGAATAAACAGAATGCATTTTAACATAAAGGGATATAGTACAAGAAATATATTCTCAAGTCTTGGAACTGTAACCATGTGTTACCATATTGTCTTCCTTCTGCTCCTTCTGTTTCTTATTTTCACACATTGCTCCATTCTTTTGCAAATCTTTCTTCACAGAATGTTAAGAAACTGAGATCTACCTTAACTAAAAGCTGTTCTGCTTTACATCATATTCATGTTGTTGGGCTGGCTGGTATTTTTCATATTTCACTTTTCTCATGGCTCTCAACATTTTATATCTATCTCAGCTTATCTTCATTTGCTATTCCTTACACCTTCTTTTTGCCTGCTGTGATGGTTCCCTAATTATTTCTTCGTGCTTGACCATATATTCTGACTTAGACTGGCATTACAATTGATAGACCTATCATATATCTCTGCAACTGTGAGACAGAAAAAGATCAGGCTTGATTCCATTTCCTTGCCAATATATTATTTCCTTGGCTTTGTTTCTTACAGTGTTTTCCACACTTCATTTTAGACAGTTTCAGTGAGTGGCTCTCAAAGTGTGGTCTACAAATAACTGTTTGACAGCAATGCCATGGTATGTGGTCAATGAGCCATGTTGTCTTTAATAGTGTTTTCAGTTAACATTTAGATGATATACATGCACAGAGGTACTTGGGAAATTCAGAGATGACCAGTCTGGAGCACAGAAATACACTGAACTGCTAGCTTAAGCAATATAACTCCACAGTTTCCCACTGATTGAGTTCAGCCAAGGCATATTCTGCTGGTGGAGTACATGTTGATAAGGGAGGCATTTTAAAATTAGAACCAAGAGCAACTCCTCTGCCACTACAAATCTGTGCACTGCAAGGTTGTTTTGCTTCTGGGAGACATAAGGAGAGATTGCCTAGTGCTGTGACCACCACACCAGCTCACTCAAAAGCCGGTAGCCACTATATGTCTGATTCCTTGTGTTGAAGTCCGACCCACATTCCCAGAGAAACAAAGCATCCTATTACACAGACATGCACTCCTGTAAAGTCCTACAGAATTCAAAGAATTACTTTGCCTGGCCAGAGACATTGCAATTTTTGCCCAAGGAGCTGTATCTCCTTCCTATCTCCTTTTCATTCTTTTGCACGACACAATAGGAATGAAGCTCCAGGTCATGGGTGGAATGCTGGTTGCTCCACAATCATCCCCAAGGCCACATGCAGCATTCCAGGCAGGGTCCTGCTGTGGGACATGGTACAGCCCCAGCCAAAGCTAGACCTAAGGCGAGGAAGAAATGCACAATTTTGTGAAGTTGTAAAGCACAGATATGCCTTTTGTCAAGCTGTTGGGAATGAAAAATAGCTTAAGAATAAGAGGCCAGAAAGTGTTATTTTTTTTCCTATCGGAAGTCTCCCAAGAGCATCTTTATTGGCCTAATTTATCTAAGGAAAACTAAAATGGCTTCTGCTTACATCCTCCCTCCTCCCTTTTCTTCATATAATAAGTCTGCTTATAAAAAGAAAAAATAAGAGCAGCACCAGACAACTTGAAATATACACAGAAAAACTCAGTATCCCACAAAAAACTGCTGTGAAATTTCTGTGAGTGCTCAGAAGGGGTGAGAGGGGAGGCTGCATTCAGTTTCAATGTAATTCATACATAAATGAAAAATCATTCACTAAATGCTCTTTCTTTGCACAATAACTGTGAAATCAAAAAGAAAAAAAAAACATGGGAGAGAGTAGTTGTAATTATTTTATTTCTTTCTCTTTATATTTATTGTTGATATTCATTTTTTGCCATGGTCATAAATTATATACTGTATTTCTAAGCCCTGTTCTTTCCTGTCCTGACTTATGTTAATCAATGTGTTTGTTACCACACATCTTGAATATTGCATTTCTCTGGTGGCTGGCTTATCATCATCTATAATTATTCCAACTCCCAATTAGGTCTGAACTCTTCTGTAGCATTATTTACTTGCTTCTAGCAACAAGACAACATGCTATATCCTTTTTTTTCTCGGTTGGTGCTGGAAACAGATTTCATTAAAAATTATCCTGTTGACGTTAGAGTAATTTCTTGTCCTCCTCATTTTCCAGGTCATTGTACCTGGGGCTTTCTTGACCTTTTATTCTCTATTATGTCTTTTATATCGATCTCATTTATATAGTTATCTCTCTACCCAATTCAACGGTTATTTAATACTTGAAATAACCTCTGCACATACAGCAAGTGAGTGCCATACATGACACAATAGCCCCATAAACAATGCCACGTAACTGCACAACCCATAAAATCATGGGTTTCGAAATCTTTCAGGAGACTTCTTTTGTGAATGCTTTTCCTAGTCACGTTGTCTGAAATCCTGATTACCCAGGAGTATACTCACACTTTCTAACATCCCAATGCCAAATATGGAAGTAATGTAGAAAAATCTGACAGAATGGTAGCTGGAGAGAGACGCAAATGGTTGAAAATGATTAAACAAGCCCTGTTGGTGGCCTGTGGATGTTTATGATTAATGTAGATTTAATCATCAGCATGTAATAAAAATTCATCCCTTCTAATTGGCTTTTTTTATTTATGCTTCTGCTGCTGAGGAAAAAAAAATTATTTCTTTGTATTAATGTTCAGAATTCTGCGATTACAGGTCTGTGTGGTATGTGTGATCTACAACTAGAATGTGCAAGATAACACATGCACTCACTATCTACTTTAAAATGCTTCTCCAGTACAGTCATCATTTTATGGTAAAAAGATCTAAAGAAAGGAAAGAACCTGTAACATGTTTTTTTTATTATTTCTCTAATTATTTTGTATTGCATTGATTTTAAATGAATCTGAATACGGGCTACAAATCCTGGCTTTGGGGACTGTTGAGGAAATGAAAGCCTCCACTGCTCTGAATGAGAACAAATGTGATAAAGGCGTGAGGTAGGCTGATAAAAGACAACACCACTCAGAAAGAAGCAAGCCTCTTAATAAATTTCAGATAATTATTTATTATTTTAACTACAGTGTCCTAAGCACTCCAGTCATGGTGCCATCTCTCCAGGTATTGAAAAATTAATTAACAGAGCAGAAAACCCTTCCTGAGTACTCAGCAATAAGGTTATAGTTTCTGAATGGTTTATTTCTACTTTCAGGGTCTTTTGGTCACAGAAAAGCTTCAAATATTTAAAGTTTCAGAATCACTGTCTTTTGTGTAGACTCTGTGTTCTTTCCTCTGCAAATGTTTGTGAGCTGCTTTTGTGGCTCTATAACACACCATGTTTCTTCTATTCTAAAAGATAATTTGCAACAATAATAAAAAGAAAGTAATAATAAATGTATAACTTCTATTGTTAAACAATATATCCCTCAGCAGTAATTGGTACAGTATATCATTGATGTACAAATCAATGCATGCATCTCCTTTCAATTACTGATTGATTCTGTATGGCTTTCCCCTCTAACAGCTTATTTGTTAATAACATGAAATGTAAGTGTTTGAAAATCTCTCTGTGGTCAGTGAAATATAAAAGATTTCAGGACTGTTAGAGAAAATTATGCAGGCTTAGGGCCACTTTTTTCCTAATGCAAACCCATGTTCTTAAAGGCAGAACAAGAGCAAAGAGTTTTCAAGTAGAGATGTCCACTAAAGAGCAGGATTTGGAAGGGGGTATTCGATGTTATCAGGTTTGCAGCATCTGATGATTTTTGCCACACCTGCATGTTGATGAGGATTATTGGGGTTTTCTTTCCTGTCACCCAGCACCAGCTGAATGTGGGCATAGGGACATGCCTCCCTAGTTCTAATCTCTCTGGTGAAGTCAACACCAGCAAGACTTCTCATGCACAGGGTGCTGCATGCCCACCCCAGCCTCTTGCCCCATGGCAAAGGAAGGAGTACCCAACAAACCCACCCCAGCTAAGGTGGCGAGACAGCAGCGGGCTGAGCCTGTCCTCCTTGCCGTGGGTCCCTGTTGATCCGGCGGTGTGTGTTGAAGGGTCTGGCCACACACCACCCGGGCTTCGGGGGCTGACAGCCCCGTTGTTCCACTCACTGTGACACAGCCTGGACGGGTGAATTTAAGTAATTGCTCTGATGTAGACTGATTACTACAGTTACAACAGTCGGTTGTAGTTAAGGAGAAGCTTTGGCATATGGTATACATTTGGGGGTGGGAGGGGGTGGGAACGAAAGCTTTTTTAATTTTACAGATTGCTTTATGTTTCAAAATGCTGGCGTTTTCTTTTCCTTGGCTTTATTTAGAAAATATCAACAACAGGCATCTGAAGGAAAAAATTAACAAATATTGTTACAACTAAATGAATTCAAAGCAACATATATCACAGCTGTTGGGATACGCCATACAATCACAAATTAGTCATCTTTATTATTGCAGGAAATACAACATTTCACCTCATAAACTTTCAGTTAAATTTTTCCTATTGGTAAAATCCAATTGGAGCCAAATTTCCAGTTGGGTCTGGAGCCACTTTTAAATATGAAGGCCTGTAAGTCTGTACAGCCTAATTCAGGGGCTTTTTTTGCCACTAAAATGCTAATTACACTGTGTTTGCATTATTGCATGCCTGGTCTTTACACATGATGAAAGCAGCTTCTGCTCTAGGTGATGGTAGGTGGGCAACTGTAGGTATGGGAAAACACAGGCAGAAATTTCGCCCTAATCAAAACTTCACATGAGCTAATCCTAAAAAAAAAAAAAAAGGCTTGACAAATAGCCATCAGCTTCTTCAGAAATTATGTTGAATATTGCAAAGTATCAGTCTAATTGTACCTCTGTATGTTTTAGATCACTTTTGCAAGAGGATTGTCAACAGGCCTTTTTCTTTCTCTTTTTTAGTACCTAGAGATTAACTGTTCTGTGCTGAGTACTGATATGAACCTCTTCTATCTCTATTCAGATCAAAATATGCATAGCCCTGAAATAGAAAGGTAAAGAGTTTTTTATTTTTATCGTTTATATGACACAGTGTGAAATAATATATTCTAAGGCCAATTCCCACTCACCTTAATCACATAATAGTAAATTAATATTCTGCAAGTCCTTTTATTGAGGCTTACTTTGAAATGCAATGTGAGATACTAATCAAAAATGAACTCAGTAACATTTTCACCTTCAAATAAAAAGACATTTTCCAAACACAAAAATGTTCAAAAGTCTAATTTCATATAAGACAAGATAAAACGTGAAGGAATAAAAATGGGGTATTAATGTCACTAGCTTGCAGGAAGAAAAGAAAATAAAGGAAATGTATTTCTGAAAGACATTGCATTTTTTTCTGTACTCATCATCGTATTTCTCTTCCCAGCCCCTCTGGCAAAAGTGTTAAAACATCACTTTGTAAACACTGAAATCTTTCTTTGTGAAAGGTAGCATGTTAAAAAATTCACATGAGCTTGCATGTTATTGAGTCCATTTCCAGCACGTTTTTTTATTCACAGATAGTGTTGTGAAACAGTTAAAAGTAAAATTAAAGCCATTTCTATTGTAGATCATTAATTTTTATTAAATTAGACTTGAATTATTTATGATGAGAACTGTTTGATCTATACTATATCTGTCATGGATGAAAAAATCTGGATGGCTGAAACGTTATCACTGTTTTAAAGAAATCAGAACTCTCTCCAAAACGTAACAAGCCCTCATGCTGTTTGAGTGTTAAGATTTCTGTGCTAAATACCGAGAGGAGTCTGTGTTGTTTCTCAGATCTGGGTTCTGTGTTTGAATTGCTGAATTAGGTGCAAAATAATTGGCACAAAATAAAATTGAGTGTACATCTGAAGAGCCTCCTGCTCACATTTTGCAAGATTAGTTAGTATATCTGGAAAAATAGATGAAATACAATTTTTTTCCACATCTGATAAATGGCATTTCTTGAAAACAAACACCTTCTTGAGATTCATAAATTGAGCTATGTGATCGTACATCTGTGACAGGTCAAGCACAGGCCAGAATATGTACTTAATAAAATTCAAATATCATTACATAGAAGTTAATTATATGAATTAGAAATTTGTCTAATTTTATTATGTCATTTCAAGATGTGGTGAAAGAAAACAATAGAGTCAAAATCACTTATACAATGGTATAAAAGCTTGGGTAAATCCATGTATCTTAAATATAACATGGAATAAATAGGATTACCCATGAGATATTTTCCCTGCATTTCATTAGTCTGAGGTAAACAAATTCAATACATAGCATGCTAAACTAAAACAATTGTATTTCTCATTTTCACCCTATAACACCGTCCCAGACAGCCTTCAAGTTCATTCCCATCTGATGTACAAGGTGAAATCTTGTTCTCAGGGAAATCTGTCTCCAGTTAATCACTGAGCCCTTGAGTCCAGCCCTTAATAGGTGGCCCTGACCCACTAGAGCCTGTTCTGAACATCAAACACTGCTCAGTCCGGCGGTCATACCCATCTGCATCTGAGTGCAGTCCCAGAGCGAGCACAGCCCTTGCAAAAGTACAGCCTTAACCAGGACACACTAAAGATTGAAAACATATATTTAAAAACTCAGTGCCAGTCAGAGCACACTGGGAAACTTTAAGACTCTAATCTAAGCAAACGGTCAATAATGGCTCTTTGCAGAGAAGCAGTGCCTGCAGCCCAAAAACTCATGCTCGCAGCAATAGCACCCCGACACCTGATCTGCAGGTTCGGCACTGGGCAGGGCCCGAGAGAGCTGTGACATGACAATATTTAGACACTGAAAGGGATCTGTGGGAGGCTAGCAGTTGTAAAGCTGCAAATATCTTTTCCTGTGAATAATTCTTTTCTTGAGGGAAACTGGCTCTCCCACAGATTATCCCATACTTGGAAGAAAGGAATATTAAAGTATATTAATTACAAAAGACTCTTTTGGGAGTGGGATGAAGTATGTTCTAATTTACTGAAGGTTCAACTTAAAAGTCACTTAAGATTTTTGAAAGTTCAGTCTACTCTAGCTGGTTCTTTTGATGATATATTTTTTGTTCCAGTTACCTATTTAATAATGCATCTATGCATATATCACCCCTATTATTAATAGTAAATGTGCATTTCAACATGTCAAGTTTTTCTAGCCCCACTTTTGCAATTATTTTTTTTTTAATATAAAAAAACAAAGGCATTTCCTAGGGCACATGCTGCCAGACACCCAGCATTTATCTTATCTTAGTTGATGACTTTCCTTTTATCCTGAAATGATTTGACAATGACTCTATGATTTCCTGTACAAATTACCCTTTGAAAGTGGCAGTGGCGCTTGGCAGCGATCTTCACTTAATTACTGAGTGGATTATTAGCATACGGCTTTTTTTCACCCCTTCATTTCTTTATATCTTCTAGATTGCGCTGACAGTTCCCTTTCATTGCGTGCTTTAACTCACTGAATACTAAACATTATGCAGATTGCAGCTGAGAAGTACCCAGTCTACTCCAGCCCTCTCCCCCCACTGTCTGTGCTCCACATCAGCCCTCCTTGAAGGAGAGTAATTTGTAGGTCAGAAATCAATAGTGTGTCTGGGAAGAGCATTTGTGGGTTCTCTGCTTTAGACCGAGCAGGAATTAATGTTTTAAATAAGTGCTCATCTTAAAAGGTAGCAAGCTGCATTCCTTCTTTTTTTGTTTCATTTCTCTTGAAATAGTCTTCCTTATTAGGTGTTTTTTTAATTATTTTTTTTAATTCATCATACTGTCTATGGGGTAGCAGTGATTCTATAGCTAAAATAACAATCATTTGTCCTCCCAGCCAACAACACCACTGCAGAAGGGTGCTGTTAAGCTGAACTCCTTTGTCAGACATACATTGTTATTTATTATTTGTTGGTATAAGATAAAAGTGAATGATAAATTACAAATATTTCCTCCTCTCTTTCTCCCTGCAAGGGCTCTTTGGAGGCTTGGACACTGAGTAGTGTTCATGTGCATACGTGTCAGGATTTCTCCAGGATTTCTCTGCTTCGTGCTGTTCATCTGCCAGCTGTAGGAAGTCCACCCCACACTTTTTTGCTGGAAAAGGTCCAGGGTGCGTTCCTTGATCTTAGTTAAGTATCAATGAAGATAAATAGCTTTTTTCTGGTTCTTCTGGTACCTTGGCTGTGAAGGCAGGTGCTGCTGGGGCCACACAGTTCAGCATTCATAGATGTAGGTGATCTATTAAGACAAAACTGGCTTCATTTCACTTTCATGAAAGTCTTAGGATTTAGAAAAAAATGTCATCCTGAAACAAGACAAAAAGCTAATTTCCTCTCAAATGGAAATTCAGGATAATAAATATATTTAATTCAATACATTGGAATATTGATTTACCTGGAAACTGTGAGACTTACAAACTGTGCTTTCTAGGAACCTCAACAGATTGAGCTGGAAAGTCACTTTAATAAGCAGACAATAAAACCCTCAAGTTAAGAAATCATATAGCATCTTTTCTTTATAATTTTTCTTCACTCTGTGGAAAAGCTTTATGAGAACAGGAATATACCTATGAACTACTTCTATTTCAGTCAATCTATATTTTCAGAGGCAAAGACAGCTACTGAAAATGCTCGTCAATGCTTTTAAGTCAGATGTCCTTCAGACTCGCACTCTTTAAAGCCATATACAGTCAGTAAGTCAAGGCTCCGCAGTTAACAAAGCTACCTGGACTTCACACAGGTCAGCTTAGCAATGCCTGTCCCTCTGTTTGTCCTATTCCCTACGCATTCATACATGCTCCTTTTCCTGTCCATGATCTCTGCACCACTGTCTGTGTTGGCTTACTCCAGCAGTCTGGCTTAGATATAATACCTTTTAAATGATGTTGTGCTCATCAGACTTGGGAATACAGCCATGGTAGCTGCTCACATGCTGGCCCATTTGGGTCTGCCCTCATCTGGGCCAGGGTGCTTCTGGGATTTCCTGAGACCTTTGTAGGTCTTTACTCCTACAAGGGACTGGGAAGCAAAAATACAAATGTAGTAGGCAGAACCCTTTCATCGGCCTCCTTCTAAAGGTACAGCTATCTGGAGCAGTAGAAATAACTGAGCTAATTAGTCCAATAACAGGTAAGGCATGATTTTGGTTTCTTCACTTGAACTGTTTTCTTACTTCACAAGATACACAGCTATTTTTCTTCTGAAGAATAAGATCGGCTTCGGCCACAGGTGAGCACTCATCCAAGCCTTGAATCAAGTCCCACCTGCTGAGAGGATCCTCACCCCAAGTGTGGTTGTGCTTTACCTTGTACTAACACAGCTACACTGCAACATCATCGCAAACAAGCTTAGTGCAGGGACCACCAGCGCTCAAGCCTTTTCCTTCCGCATCCAAAACCAGAGAGAAAAGCTCTTTAGCCATGAACAAATGAATCTATCCACTGAAACTAGGGTGCAAGACAAGTGCTACTGTTCAGAAATGTTAGGGCAGGATTGTGTTGCCAGATCTCAGGGTTACCACTGATCTCATTACTTGAGGTACTGATCACAGCAGACCTGCAGCAGGCTCGGCATGTGCTGAGACTCCACCAGGGAAGCAGGGAAAATAATTGGGCGGTTAACCTACATTGTGCTCCCTCCTGCTGTGTCCAGACACTAGTACTACACTGGCTGTTCAGCTTAAAGGTAGCTTGGGTGGCTTCCCAGTGCACTGTGAGCACTGCAATGGGCTGGGTATGGAGAAGGCTCTGCTGCATATCTCCTGGGAGAAAGGTGCCCAAAGGAACACAACGACCCACATGATGCTCAGCGGAATGACTGCTCTCCCATGTGACAGACTAACGGGAAGGAAGGAGCTTGAAAACACACAACTGAATTAACTGCAATAAAATTACACCTTTGCAACATTGATTTGTAAGCCTTTTGGGCCCTCAGAGCTTCCTAATGGCCAACACATTTTCTCACTTCATTTGGCAGGTGTATCTTTCACCTTCTAGTTGAATATTCTGTGAAGGAAATGTGAAAACTACAGAGTAAAGTCGTGCAGCAAATGGTAGGCAATTTACTATAATCCAATGGGTAAATAACATTTTGGAAGCCACTGCCTTAGTGTGGACTTCACAACAGATTTTAAACTTAAAAAGTAAGCCAGCCCCTGAAGGTCTCTTAGTTCGGTTTTCATAAGTGAGCAGTTGTCAACACACCATGCAAAGATCATAAGGTAAAATTACAAGATACTAGAAAGTAGTACATGGATGATTCTCTTTTAATCATGTTTTTGGGAGTCTTTAATGGATGTTTTTCAAGCCTTTTTGTAAGTATGAGGATTAGATTTTTTTTAATGAAAGCTGATATTCTAATGCAATAGGATGGACTCGACCACTAAGAAAAGCACAGATTTTCTTGAGATTCACAATACGGTTATGACACTTGGCAGGACTGGGTACTAGTGGAGAGTAGTTTGTCAAAAGGCTGGAACCAGTAAGACCTTGTGAAAGGTTATGAACCCTCAGTATGCCTGACAAACATTTTATCTTTCTTTGCCCATACCTGATCTCTGTCTCCAGAGGCCATCTTTTTTTTTTTTTTTTTCCTTACAAGCTAGCACGCGTTGGTGTAAACAGAGCAGTGTGTCAGGTAGATTTTAATTTCTAGCATTTGCTGAAATGGCTGTACTTTTAAAACACCATGCATTTCCAGCACTGGAGTCTTCATCAAGAGATCCTCTAGATAAAAAGTACACTCCTGGGCTTTAACCCAAAGCTAGAAAGAGTTTGCTTTAAGCAGCACAAACAAATATTTCAAGGACAGGTTAGGATAAACTGTCTCCCAAATTACCTTTTCCCTTTACCCCTCAGTCCCAGCTGGCTCTTTTCTCTCACAAGGCAAACTCACTTTAGCCTTTCCCATCTTAAAACAAAAACAAGACGATGAACCCATCCCTCGCCCTACACACTTCTTCAGTTGCACACTCAGACTTTCTTCTGTTCAGCATCTGAGTTTGCTGTGTGCCCTGTCCAGGATCACTGGTGGCAGCTCCCACCAGCTCCAGCTGGTGCCTCCACATTCCAGTTCTTCCCATCCCCCTGAAATCTTGATATCATGGTTTCACCCAAAGTCCATAACTCCTCAGTTGTCCTCATGTGCAGCCAGTGAATGCTCTATGTCAGTGGAGATTATTTTTTTTCTGAAAGCAATGAAGGAGTTTTCCCATGTTCTTTCTGAATGTATGTGAGGATATCACCAAGCTCAGGACTCAGTGCCCTCCTCTTTACTCTGCAGGACTTCAGTAGTTTCATTGATAAACTCACACTGAACCCCTGCTTTATGCAGATCACTGACAAATCTTCCTCTCCACTATGGGCCCAGACAGACTGATGGAGACACTTTTCTACTTTAGGCCTTTTCCATATCAAAGCCCTGGCCTATTTCTTGGAAACTTTTTCACAAACCTCTGGTTGTCTCTTCCAGCTCGGTTGGCTAAAACAGAGATTTCCATACTTCTACCAAATCCTTTTTCTGCATGCTTTTTCCATTGCCTTGAACACTAGCACCACCCTGCCTGCAACTCAGGTGCCCATTTCAGCTTGGACCACCTTCTGGAAGTTACAGCTTGGGCTAGGTATCTATATCACACATGCTATCTGAAGGATATTACCCAAGCCATGGCTCCTCTAATCTCCCTATGAGAGAGAAATCCTTCTAGTCTCTCATAATTTTGCATCACCTTTTTCTTTTCTTTTTTTTTTCTCCCTGATAAATAAAACATAGTCCCAATGGTAGTCAGTTGCTCAGATCATTTTCCCAATCCATCATATGCATTTTATCATCTCTTCTAGGAATCTAATGTCATCTTATTCTCACCAGAAAATCACCACAGTCTATCTCTGCCTTGTGGTGTGACTGTGAGGGCGTCAGATCCCGTCCACATTCAGCTCACTTTTACTTCTGTCACTTCTCCAATATGTAAAGAAATATCGTCATTCATTTTCCCAAATTGTCCCTCACACCAAACAAGAGGGTCACTAAATATCTGCTCTGTGCCTTCCTTCAGATCTGTGCCCTGTAGCAGCCTATTGTCATACTCACAACAGTGGTCAAACATGGTTGTGCAAAAACTTTCACCCTTCGTGCTGCTGCTATTGTCTCATTTTCTACTCAAGCAGGACTATAAACAGTCATCCTCCCACTCCAGTTCTCATTTTTCTTCTCAGTCTACTCACCCTCTCAGTCCACTCAAGTACTTAAAGAACGAGGGTTTGGATTGTACCTACATACAAGGTTTTCCTCTAAGGAATTCTGGTAAAGCAGCTTCAGTGGCCCTCTGTGCTCATTCATCTGCCTCTCGTGTGATGTGTTGGCCTCCTTGCCTTACAAGTGCATGACAATGAGCCAGAGAGCCCATATAATCAAGGCCACTTCAGAAGCAGCTCAAAGTGTTGAGCCTGGGCTGGTTTACTCTGCTGGGTTTTACTTGGAATTAATGCCAGGTTCCCTGTACAACATTGGTCTTTGCAGGGCAAACACATTTTTAAACACCACTTTCCTATAGGTTTTTGCTCAGAATCTCATTCATTTTCTTCAGGGAAGAAATAAAAACTCTTGTTATGATGAATTTGAAAAATAGTATCTTCTGGTGGGTTGCATACATCCGTCAGTTCCCTGATACCCGATGGTTGGTTATTTTCAGAGTAGAAGTCAAATTGCTAGAATATCTCACCTATTAAAAGATGACTGCAATTATCTCTATTTCCTTAGCAGAGATAAATTAGGAATAGTTTCAGTGTCACATCCTATTGTGTAAATTAACAAGTGAGCTTGGACCTCACCATTCTCCATTAAAATCTGACTGTGGTTCATAATGCAGTGAAGCACTTCTTCCCCAAGTTTGTTCTGTGGGCTCATCAGATTTGGAAAATCAGGCAGAGCTGAGTGCTTGTGTTTTTTCTTTCCTCTTCCTTATACAAGAGACAAACAAGTCAACCTGTGACATTGTGTTGTGTCACAGTGAGAGCAAACTGCTGAACGGGGTGTTTTCTGTGGAACACAGAGCAAAGAACTTTGTCAGAATGGAGAAGACACATTATACTCCTTTGTCTACAGTTCACTTTGCAATGACAAGAAATTATTTCAGCTCCTTTTCTTGCTACAGCCTGAGAGACGTAATACACATCTTTACAGTGACATTACCTACAGCTTCTCTGGTAGGTTCCTAGAAAGTGAGGGTCAGAAACACTCTGCTGCTGTAACATAAAAACAGAGGGGTTATTTTGAGGCTAAAGATGTTAAGTGAAGACTTCCTCTTCGATAGATTTGTTTCAAAATTCAGGTCCAGTTCTATCAGGCCATTTAAACAATTTCCTTTTAATGCCACAGAGCTGGTTTTTAAACAGCTTAGCAGGTACCATATGCATCAATTACAGTTTTATTGGGTGTTGCTTGCTAGCACTGCTGAATTTGGATTGGCTACCATCTGTTTAGAAGCCCGGAAAAAACCTGCTATTGCTTGAGATACTGTTGCAGGTTAGCAGTTTTTGTGATGTGCTTCAGAACCTGCCCTAAAATATCTAGGAAACAATGGTTGAAATAGCAGCGTAGTACCTAAAAATGTATCCTTAACCTGAAAGGACATTATTGAAGGGCTAAAGTGATAGTACAATCTGGGATAAACATTTTAAATACAAACATTTATTATTATTCTCACTATTATAAAGTATATAACAATGTATTTCCCCCTCCCTGGTGGTGTTCTAGGCCAGGTTGGATGGAGCTTTGGGCAACCTGGTCTAGTGGAAGTTGACTATGGCAGAGGGTATGGAACTCGATGATCTTTAAGGTCCCTTCCAATACAAACTGTTCTATGATTCTATGATAACAAGATAGTGGGGGTTTATTGTGCCTTTAAGAAAGTGTCAGTATAAGAAGTCAGACACAAGTTCTAGGCTAAAACGGAAAGGCTTCCAATCTGGGGAGGATGAGGCTGACTGACTAGATGAGGAGTCAGGTAAAGTGAACACAAATAAGATGCAACCTTTCAGAAGAGTGCATATGGGGCATAAAAACAAATTCAACAGAGAAAGACTACCAGAACAAAGAACTACTTGTCTTCTGTTTTCTCCTCTGTGGAGCTCACCACCCCTTTTTGCTTCCTAGTCTTTTGGCCCATATGAAGATGTTAGGGACATTACATTATCTCCATAGCTGCAAACAGAAGACCTGAAAGTAGATGGTAAAAGAGCAGATGAATTTGTGGAAAAGAACATTTTACACATGAAACCAGGTTCAGAAGCTGAGTAAATTACTCTGAAGCAGTCTTCGATGCAGTGCACTTGCCCTGCTTTTCAACTTACATGTCAGAAGACTGAAATCACCTTCAATTGATTGCTGCAGAAAACTATTTATTACATTTTTTGGTGCATTTTTTTCTGTTGTCTGAAGGAACTGCTAATAGTGCCCTATAACTGTGTAAAACTTCATACATAAAATTTGAGGTGCACTGACCTAGGTAAATTCCCTGCAATTTTGATCTTGATTAAATGATGAATGCACGAGGGCTTCTAGAACACTTACCATGAACGGTGATGGAGATTCCTTTTTAGAGATGGATATACCTTTCCCAAAAATCACCTTAAATAAAAACCTGTCAATGTGAGAAATTCAAAAGTGATTTTTCCCTTGGCAGTTTGCACAGCTGAATGGAGAATTCCAAATACAGCGTTTATCTGTCTCATGCATTTTATTCCAGCAAAGAAGTCAGGAAAGGTCTGAGCTCTCCATCCTAGATAAATTCTTGCAAAGGTATCATCAAATTTCCTGCTGTGCAATTTTCCAACTCCAGCATTACAGACGCAAGACGGGTTGAAGTGCTTGACCAAACCTGCTCTCAAAGCCCAAGGTCAAATATTTCCTTGACTGGTTTTCTCTTCTCTGTGCCAAGGCTGTGACACGTGGTAAGAGGGGAACACTGTCAGCTGGTAGTTCCAGAGGTGTGATATCCTACTACAAGACTTCCAGTGTAAATATTTGCATATACAAAGATCAAAATCACAGGTCTTTGGTATTTACATAAGTAAATGTTGACAGTCACTCATGTAAAGCACACATGTAAAGGTGTAAGCACAACCAAAGCAAATTTATTTGTAAATGCAATTGAATTTATATGTGCTTTCTGGGGAAGCAGGGGGAGGGTATTTGTTTTGCCTTTTCTGACTGTTTGCTTTGGCAGAACTTGTGCTATCTCCACCCTTTCTTCACATTATTTTTGCCTGGTTTTTTAGTGTTTGTCTAGGGTACCTTAGCAATGGCTAAGACTATTTTAAGATCTTTGTGTTAGGAGCCTTCTTTGAAAATATCTGGTTTGCCTTCTGCAGAAAAAAATAATTACATCAAACAACAAATCTCCAACAAGCCAAACCTCTTTTATTATGCAAAGCAGTTACAAGAAAAAACATAAATAGGAAGAAATGGATAATAAAAGAGAAAGTGTTTCTGAGTCCAGCAGTACTGTACTCTTTTCCTAATTAGATCCCCAAATAGTGACATACTGGTGAAATAAATACACTTTGAAAAGGTAAAAATGTTACAAAGTACAAACTTGGCATGACTAGGGTTTTGAATAGTTTGATCTTTGGAAGCTGGCAGAAGTCAACTTAAAATATTTGAGGCTGGACTTTCAGTATGCTCAGAAAAATCAAGCTTCTTTCAACCAGCATATCATGGTCTCCCAGATACAGAGGCATACAAAACCCCCAAAATACTTGTGAACTGTCTTGGGCAAGTAGTGGTATGTCATGCCTACTATTGCAGATAGACATTTCCCATCAATTTGGGATGACAGCAGTGGCAGCACTGCACCACCCTAATAGTGATATTCTATCCCAAATATGTCCTATATTTCATAGATTATACTACTTGGAGTTATTTATTCTTCCAGTATTTGCAGATCCTGAAGCCATCGCACACTGTTCAAACTGAGACGACCAGAATCAGTTACGTGATTGAATACATTTATCAAATCTGTACTGTAATCTGTGAGGTTTGTTTTTTTCTGAAAGATGGCAGACTTTAGATGGAGAAGAAATCTGACTTAAGTCTCCCCTCCTCCCTCCCTTGGAGCTGCATCAGCAGAAATATAGGTGTTATATTTCATGGAACATAGACGAAAAAACCCCACAAACACTTAAATAAGAACCAAGAGGATGAATTTTAATGTGAGCCAAGAAGAAATGTGAATGCAACTAGGTAATGTTGTGCTGCTGGATTATCTGCTAAGTTAAAATCCCTCAGCTAAAACATCATATTACCAAAAATGGAATAGAAAGCAAAGGAAGTACAGGAAGAAAATCTACAGTCGTGCACAAGCCTGACCACAGGTGCCCATGACCACCTGGCTGGATCTTTTCTCACCATGCAGGCAGGACTGAAAAGCAGCACTCGGCCTGGCACTTGGCCAGCATCTGGGAGTAAAGCTGCAGGTCTCCAGCTTTATGTGTCTTACCAGAGACTCATACCATCTCCAGACCAGCTCTTGCGAAGGAGGGGTAGTTCTCCACTCTGATGCTGAGACTTTAGAAATCAGGAACTATTTTTCTGAGGGCAGTGTTAACAGCAGGAATCAACACAAAGCAGCATTTCTAGCACATGCTTGCACACCTTGGTGGGTGCTGAAGTGTGCAGGAGGTAGGCAGCATCCCCACATCAGCTCCAAAATTGAGATAAATACAATGTAGCAATTGCACTGGTCCAACAGCAGAAGGAAGCACGTTTGTTATGCAGTTCTGCATTTCCACAGCCTTACGCAGGGTCAGTTGTAGTCTAAGGCAGATCCTACAATAGTTTAGGTTTCAGATGAGGGAGGAACCCACTCATAATAGTTTCAATAACTACACTTCATTTGGTCAGTCGGTTATTCAGCATAGAACTTAATCCAGTAAGAGTGCCATTTGGGTCTCTGAAAATGCACTAATTTCATGTGGTTGTAAACCTCTGAGACCAGTTAAGCTCTTGTCTATGCTATAGTAAAGAGTGAGCATTAATTGGTAGGAGCAAAGAACTGGGCATCAGACCTCATGGGGAGCAACCCTGCGCCCACTGTAATCCTTCGGCTCTGCATCAGTTCCTGTGAAGCAATTTCCCCTTGTGACTGCTAAGCAATGCACCTGGTCATTGGGCTTCAGGTTTCAACTACATGTTAAATGGATATCATCATACACAGTCCAATTCACAAAGAAGCTTTGAAATATGATTCATTGTTGGAGACAGGGTTGGTATTACAGGATGGCAGTTCATACCAGCGACAGGAAATTATTTGGAGGGGAGGATGCCAAGGGAAAAAGTTCAGAATCTGCTTTAGTAAGGCATTAATGTTATTTATAAGCACAGGGGGACATACAATTAAATCCTAAATGAAGTATCAACTGCAAGTGCAACTACAAATGAACTATTTATTCCTTAGAAAGCCATATAGTGCTTCAGATCTCTTAAATGCTATGCCAGGTATTGGATTTTAGGCTACATTATTTCTGGTTTGGGTTCAGTTTTTCTCCTTAAGTCTTTCGTGGGGCTAAAGTTTGTTTTAATGCTCTTTGGCCCTCTACCCCCACCTCATATAGTCCCAGATTTCACAAAACATGCAAACTCAATTCATTAAGCCATTACTGACCTTGTTGTGATAATAAAACTAGGATGTAAGACAAAAATACTGATAAAACAATTAACATTACATAGTGAACTGTTTTAAAATGTCAGAATGAAAAGAAAATAATTATTCTTCTTTTTTAAAATTATCCTATCAAAATCAGCACATTGACTGAGAAATTGCAGAGGTTGAGATCTACAAGGAGCCGCCGAATTTGCCGGATGGATGTGTTTTCATAGTCTTAGGGTCTTAAGTCCAAGCACTGGCATCAAATACAGTTTTATGCTTTTCTCTGGTGCTCATCATTCCATGCTTTCTGCTGAGACAAATCCCACAACCACCGGCTGAGCAATCCCCACTTCTCAAAATCACACCTATGCTGCTTTGTGCTGTGAGAGGACAGGTGCATGGCATGACACACTTATTCAGGACCTACTAAGGCCTTTCATTACACAGTCTGTCAATTCTGGATTTTATTACATTGTCTTTATTTATCTCATTTTTTCATATAACACATTTGTCTAAGTGAACAAAATTGATTTCACCCAAGTAACTTTGAACAGATCGTGTTCCTCACTCCAGCCAAATACATTATCAGGAGGCCAGAACAAAATAAACTGTAACCATGGGAGAGGGCAAGCTTCCTGAAGGATATATTTATTTCACTGTGCTACCCTACTGCTGTCTACATTATATTTTAAGTAACTTCATTAAAGCCAAAGTAAAACCATATTCAGTTTCTCTTCAAAAGATCATAAAGAGAATAAGTAAAAGCTGTATTTTAATTGATATTAACATTGACATAAAAGTGTCATTTATTTATTGATAGCTTAAGAGTGAAGATGATTTAGAATCTGAGCATGTACAGTTAATAATTCACATACCTGAGTTTGTTCCTGAACTTAAGCTACTCCACCACCCTGCCTCAAGGTCTATCAGCAGCCTTCTTCTTGGCCAGTCAAATAAAAAAAAAATCCTTCTGCATTGGTGAGAAGGAATTGGGAGGAGACAAGCTAAGAAAAATAAGGACTGTTTACGTCTGTTCTTAAGGGGGAATACTTAGGACTTCCCTATCTAAAAAAAAAAAAAAAATGGCCAAAAGGTGGGAGTAGTAGGAGCTTTCCCCTCAGCTTTTACAGAGGATTCTGTAAATAAGCCCACTCACAATGTATCAACAACACTCTTAGGTGTCCTATAACCATCTGGGGAAAGAAAACAAAGGAGTCAAAAAAACTCCTGCACTTTTAGAGGAGAAGATAAAATGACATAGCACGAGAAGTCAGGAGAGGTGCTCATCCCCTGAAGGTGTGGGAAGGAGAGGAAGAAGAGCTGGGAAGAACCAGCTAGGAAGACTTGACAGGTGTAAAAACATATATATGTTTTTCAGGACAGCATTTCCCTTCTGAGAGTGTGGGCTTCTGGGATTTCATAGACAAAATATTTTTCTCTGTACCTAAGAGATATACATGTAGCCCTCTCCTACTGGGAGTTGGCAGCAGCTTTAGATCATCACCTTGGGGAAGAGTGGCTGGAAAGCTGCTCAGCAGAAAGGGACTTGGGGTGTTGGTTGACAGCCGGCTGGATATGAGCCAGCAGTGTGCCCAGGTGGCCAAGAAGGCCAATGGCATCTTGGCCTGTATCAAGAACAGTGTGGCCAGCAGGACTAGGGCAGTGATTGTCCTGCTGTACTCGGCACTGGTGAGGCTGCACCTTGAGTGCTGTGTTCAGTTTTTGGCCCCTCACTTCAAAAAAGACATCGAGGTGCTGGAGTGTGTCCAGAGAAGGGCAACAAAGCTGGTGAAGGGACTAGAAAATATGTCTTATGGGGAATGACTGAGGGAGCTGGGGGTGTTCAATCTGGAGAAGAGGAGGCTCAGGGGGGACCTCATTGCTCTCTACAACTGCCTGAAAGGAGGCTGCAGTGAGGTGGGGGTTGGTCTCTTCTGCCGTGTCCATAACGAAAGGACAAGAGGAAACGTTTTTAAATTGCAGCAGGGGAGATTCAGACTGGACACTAGGAAAAAATTTTTCACTGTAAGGGTGAATAGATATTGGAATAGGTTGCCCAGGGAGGTGGTGGAGTCACCGTCCCTGGAGGTGTTCAAGAGGTGTCTGGATGTGGCGCTGGGTGATATGGTTTAGTGGTGATGTAGGTAGGCAGTTGGACTGGATGATCTTGAAGGTCTCTTCCAACCTCCATGATTCTACGATTCTATTCTATAAAATGAGCGTATTTTTAGTGCAGTTTCCCCCAAAAGATCTTCTGCCTTATGTTTGCAATAAAAGTAGTGTAGATGACACAGCAGTTGAGCAACATGGAAGCTTTACTGAATGGTATCAAAGAACTTCAGACTAACAAAGTGTTGAGGAAAGTAGGGAAATAATGTCAATAACTGTTTTAATTGTTTATGCTCTTTGAAATTAATTAGTTCTGTATGTGAATATTTTATAGACTGTGTACATACATATACAACATACATGTTTCTTTATATGTATATATATACATGCATGTGTACCCATAGTACATATGCATGTATGAATGCATTTTTTGTTTACTAAAGATAGAAGTCTTATGGCAATATCTCAAGAGACTGATTTGACTAAATGTGTTTTCCATATCTAGCAATGTGTTCCTTGTATGAAACAAATTTCTGATAAATAAACCAGTTTGAGTTTTGAATCTTAGAAGACATTAAAAAAAATAAAAATCTAACCACAGAAATGAAAACATAAACCTTTATTGATATTTCTGTATTTGTTGCAAAAAAAGAAGAAAAAATATTTTATAGATCAATCATAAAATGTCTGTTTTGACAATTTCCTTTTGTTTATGTGCTTCTAGTTTTTCTTTCGTAACACACATCCTAAAAAAGAAACGATTTTATTGTAGAAACAGATAAATCCAACTCCAGGAAAACTTTCTCAGATTATACCCATTCTCTCAAATACCCTGACTTCACAGACACATCACCTTTCCTTTTTTTTCAAGTATTTATGGTTATGAGTCTTTAAGGCCTCTTTTACTACTCATCAAGGTAGCTGTACAGCTGCTAAGTGGTTCTTTAGTATTTGAGCTTGATCAACGTGCAAGTAAATGGAAAACCAAAGTGATTTTTTATTTTACATTGTGGGTGCCAGTGAGTCACTCTCTTAAAATCTGTTTCTTCTCAACCCTAAATAAAAGTTGTAGATAGCAAACACGTGTTGATGAGGGACTTTTTACAAGGGCATATAGTGATAGGACAAGAGTTTCAAACTGAAAGAGGGGGGATTTAGATTGGATATTAGGAGGAAATTCTTTACTGTGCGGTTGGTGAGACACTGGCACCGTTGTGGTTGCTCCCTCCCTGGCAGTGTTCAAGGCCAGGTTGGATGGGGCTTGGAGCACCCTGGTCTAGTGGGAGGTGTCCCTGCTCATGTCAGGGGGATTGGAACTAGATGATCTTTAAGGTCCCTTCCAACTCAAACCATTTTATGATTCTGTGATTCTATGATTCTATTTATGTTCCTAATACATGATAAAGATATGTATTTAACAATTCACTGTGTTTTATCTTAATAGGGAGTTTTTCTGGGAAGAGTCAGCAACTATTATGAGAATTCTTACTGCAGCTCCAATTATGGGACATACTAACAACTTCTTGAGGCCCTGGTAAAACTAATAATGATTAAGAAGATGGCTAATAGAACCAAATGTCTCTAAAGTTTGTCTCTACTTAGACTAGTGTTAGGGCTTCAATTAGAAGACATTTTTTTAACTTTTTAAGATAATATGCACTAAAGTGATAGGAACAACTTGCATCAAAGGGGACTTGGTGGTGGGAAACACTGGTTTCTTACTCCTTCACCTTGGTAAAGCAAAACCCACATCTCACACCTGGCAAATGCTATACATAATATGCTGTGATAGCTGGCGTCAGCCAGGGAGCCTCCAGCCCCAGAAAACACAGTTCTTTTATTTCCCCCTATCCCAGAGGTCTCTGGGAAGGTGCAGGAGAGGAGGAAGGTGCCAATGGGTGGTGTTGGGGAGCGCCAAGGGCCCGTCTCTGGTGGCAGACCCTGCCAAGGGCAGCTTGACCTCACGGTTTTGCTGCCGGCCCTGAAGCTGCATGCTTCCATTCACAAGTCCCTTTGTGAACTGAGCTCTACGGCGTTCACACAGACTTATAATGTACTCCGAGGTATGAGCTGGAGAGCAGCCAAGATGTTAATTCGAGGCACTATTATTAGCTCAGCACCAGGTCTGGAAAAGTCCAGAAACTTGTCCCAGAAAGGAGCTGCAGCCCTTTAGCAAAAACACAGTTGCCTAAAAGGTGGCAAAATAATGAATTAATGCTGTTGCTAAGCCCAAGTTTATTGCAGAGACAGCATTGCAAATCCTTGGCAGGATGTTGGCGCTCCGTCCCTGGGTCTGCACCCAAGGGTGCTGCCCACAGTCCCGGAGTCTGCATGCTGAACAGAGGAGCACAGCCCCCAGCATGGACTGGGGACCGGCAGGCACTGCTCTGCCAGCCAGAGGAGTGCCTCTGGGGCAGGGGCAGCACTGGGAACAAGGCACACAAGGAGAAATATGGTGCTTCCTCTTGCTGTGTATAAAGATATTGAAAGTTTGGCTGATGAAAGCTTTTCTTTATAAACTTTGGATAGCACCTACTTGTTCACAGGGGCTTGACTTTATGACTGTGTATAGATGTTGCTACATGAGTAGGAGTAACCAAACAACCACTTGATCATAGAATCATAGAAT